>JAGKQL010003806.1:0-11485 GCA_018398635.1 Cyprinodon brontotheroides | reverse complement strand
AGTAGAAAATGAAGGCTAATCATGTTTTGGGTGTACTATTCCTTTAAAGGGTTCGTAGAATGCAAAACCATGTTTCCATTGTCAAAGATGAATAACAATAGTTCAGTGGGTGAACTGGACATACAGAGAAGTTCAAACCCCATCAACACCTCCTTTATCTGCAAATCTAACAGTTCTAAACTTCTGCCATAAAATAGGTGAATCCAAACGAAGCCCCAAATTGACGTAAACTCGGAGATGCCTTATTTGGTTGTGGCCTGTGTTTTTGTCATGCCCCGAAATGGACATACAGACCAGCCCACTGGTTCACAGGCCCAAGAACATGAATAGAGGTAGATGGCAGACACCAGTTTATTTGTTTAGCCTACAGTTGGGTTTACTTCTACAAGAATTACAAAGCAGGCAGTTTCTCTGTTGAAAATTAGCCAGAACCACGGGCATAAATGCAGTGTTCCAGGCTGCATGGAGAATGTGAAAATATTCCCCTGTCTTCCCAAGGATCCAAAGACTTGACAGACATGGATTATTTTTGTCTATCTCTGCAAAGTTTGGGGGCACTGCTGGGCCATTGACTGGACTGGACCGGGCATTCGAACCGAGCCATCAGCTCCGGGGCTGGTCCTGGAACCCCGGCCGGATGGGGGCAGGGAACCAGCCGGGTACGGAGCGACCGAACCCGACCCGGTGACAGTATGGGGAAACAAGGAATGCTGGTGACAGAGGATGTGAGATTTTGGGGTTAGAGAGCGCGGCTCTGATGGATGTCAGTTCCTGCTTGGTTCCTCATGACTCAATCAATCCTCCTAACAGAAACACTTCCACCATAGAAAGATTCCTTTATCGTCTTTCTATAACTTCATTAAGGCAACAACACCTTAACCCTGCAGTGAAGCAGCGCGCGATGAATTCCAAGCATCAAGAGCGTTCACTGCTCCTCCCTCACCTCATGCTACTGTGGGTAAACATTTAATCATGGACTCTTATTATATATTTAAGCCCACGTAGTCATTTTTTGTAGTGGGCAAATAGACTTGGAGCCTGTGTTGCCATATGAGGCTTATTGAAGACTTTTACATTTTTGTGGCTCCACACAGATTTGGTTTTTCTTTTATAACATGGTTTTTAATGATTTTTTTAATATGGCTCTTTGAGCAGTTTAGGGTCACGAGAGTTAATATATTAATTAATGTAATATATACATTAATATATTACTAACAATATCGGGCTACAGAGGGGGGCGAGACACAAACAGGAAGTGATGAAGATGGCCGGGCATGTGACAACCATCTAACCAGCCTGCAGATTCATGGATCTACATGTAGGCTGGGAAGATGCCTGCTCACAGAGCCAGCTGCTGCCTGCAGCAGCTTTCCCTCCATCCAACACAGCAGAAACTAAAATAGAAAGTAAATTCACTCAGAAATACAGAGTGAAGTAGTTATACTTAGTTTTTTTAAACAAATGTACTTGTATGACATTTCTATATCTAATTCATCTTCTTCTCTTGCTGCTGCTGGTAATACGTCTAACATTGCGTTAGGAAGCGGAGTCGTAGTTTAACATACCTCTCTGCAGCTTGTCTACTGTTACACACTCATTACTCCATTCAGACAGTGTCTTGCCCCCGACCAAAATCAAATAAATTAGAAAAGAATTCAAAAGATCAAATCATGATAAACTAATTAAAATAACTCAGACTGGGGGAAAAATCCAAACCATAAAATGTGGTTATTTATCCTTAAGAATCCGACCAATTTTTTGTAATCCTCGCCTTATTGCACACCCAAATAGAAAAGCAAATAACTAAAGAACTGTATGCCCAAATTACATGTGTCTGACACATAATTTGAAAGCTAACACCTTCTAGTTTCTGAAAGTATAAATGACTAGAGATGGGAAGTAACGAGAGTACAAATACTTAGTTACTGTACTCTAGTAGATTTTTCTGATATTTTTACTTTACTACTTATTCTTATGGCGAATTTTTTACTTCTACTCCTTACATTTTTACACAAAATATCTGTACTTTCTACTCCTTACAGTTTTAAAAATTGGCTCGTTACTTTAGTTTTGAATCATTTCAATGGAGTTACCGTTATTATTTTTCACGTCATCAATACCAAATTCAATCTAATTGGATGGGAATCTACGTTGCATTTGGCCAGCACCACTACAAGATGAATCGACGGATCAGCGGGCGGTATTCATTCGCGGCAAATCATTGCAGCTTGGTGGCGGTGGCGTTAGCATAGTAGCATGGGCGAGATGATTGAAAATAAACACAACGGAGATCTAGAGTCCTATTGGCAGACATCCATTTAAAAATGTAGGCAGCGGCATGAAAAAAAGTGGTTTCTACTTTTACTTTTATACTTTAAGTAAATTTACAAGCCTGTACTTTTTGTTACCTTTTACTTGAGTAAAGAAGTTTAATCAGTACATCCACTTTTACCAGAGTATTTTTTAACACAAGTATCTGTACTTTTACCCAAGTACGGAAAGTGAGTACTTTTGCCATCTCTGTAAATGACAATGATTAAAACATAGCCAAACCTGCAGTGGTTAAAACATGACTCAGGTTTTTTTTTTTTTTTGAAAATCATAGTTCTTTTTTGAATAGCAGTAACAATGAAACTATTCAAATTAGGCCTGTTTCATTCTATTACTTTTATTCTGCATTATGACTACCACAACTGCACAAAATATCAGACTTCTAGGTATAACAGATCTAGAGCTATGGGACTTTTAACTTCTGGTGTCACCAGCATCTCAAAACCTCTCCAAAATATGCCAAATTATTCCAAATTGTGCTTTTTGTTTTTGCACAGCAATTTTACCCCAAAAATCACACTGGAGGATTTTGATGGACACAAATATTTTTGATGCAAATTCTTTACATTTTTCTAACTTTCCATCAAATTATGTAACAGTGTGCAATGATCCAGTCTTTAATGTTTCTGTTTGCCGTTGATACCCGGTGATATATTCGGGCCACATTCAAATTAGCCATGTTTAGCCTTGTTTTAAAGGTAATTTCATTGGTTACAACATTGCGTGTCGGCTTAACCAATAGCAGCCGGACTTTACAAGGAACAATATGATGGGAAGCATGCGTAAAGATGGCGGCATACCAAAGATCAACCGGAAATGTTTGTGGAAGCTACGGTAAGTACTTAAGTTAGTTAAGTTATATATATATATATATATATATATATATATATATATAAAAAATATATAATAGGGATGTGTGTGTGTCTGTATCTATATACCCCAAATACAAAATATGATTTGAGGGGCGACACTCAGATTTGGTCCAGGATAGGGGAGTCCTGCAGCGGGTCGGGTCCCTCGACGGGTCACCCGCTAAAATGCTCTTTTGCAGGTGAAAAATACATAAATAAAATAAGCGTGGGTCGAGGATATTTTTAGTCTTGAGACGAGTTGGTAGTTGGTGGTGATTTTTTTTCTGGCGTGTCTATGCGTTATATGGACATCAGAAATGTTATATTAATCAGGCACTGGGGTCTAGGGCTGGGCGATATAGAAAAAAAAGCTTGCTCGATAAAAAATGCATATTGATCGATGCTCTGATAATTATTGAAAAGATTTGAAACCATATTTTTATGTACAGCTCTGCCTGGACTTTTATAATGTTGCTAAATGATTTAATTTTAATAAAAAACACAAACACAAGACTTGAATTAAATCTTTTATTTAACCAACTTTTTTAACACTATAACAGAATTGTTTTAAAGAAAAATACACTTAGAGACCTAGAGTTATGTTTATTAAATACTGACAAAGAGAATGAACTAAAGTGACCAGAAAAGTGACCAAAATAAATACTAACAAAACCATACATACCAAACTCTTGAAACAAGACTTTTGAGTCGATTCAGAACATCATGCGGCTTGGGGAATGACTCTCCAAGACGAGCAGGGACTTCAACCTGAACTGAACCCGAGAAATTTTTAACCGGACGGCGCGCTAACTGAACCCCGAGTTTCGAGGACGATTCCGGCTCCCGGTTTTCCTGGCTTCGGTTCTCCCAATAACAGGCGCGCAGGCAGAAGCAGCGTCATCGCCGACTGGCTGAACATGCCGATTCACAAAAGCCGACTTTCTCCAAGCATCATCGGCAAGGTTGCCGTCGCCGCTTGACCCAAATCGCTAAAACACCGAAGTGCAGCAATAATAATCAAGCATAACTTTCTGAATGTGGCGCTTAGCGCTACATTTTGATTTGCTTGATTCCCTCCTCCTTCGTCTTCTTCTTCTTGGGTTTTCGGCGGTTGACAAACAGCGTTTGGTGCATTACCCCATACCAGCTGCTTGAGTCCCTCCTTCAATCCTAGCAGTAATACACGCACATCGTCGTCACTAGGAGGCGAGGAGTCAAGGAGTCGAGATAACCGAGATAAGTGTGGCGATGTGAACGGTCGTCAAAACTGAGCTTGGCCTGGTTACTGATCCAAGCTTCGGACCGGTCACCGGCCTGGATCCCGGTTTTCAAAATTGTTAGTGTAAATGGGGCTATAAATAAATGCCCCCCACGCTTCCCCCTTTTTCTGCTTTAACCCTGAGTTATTACTTTGAAGTTTTCTGGCCCTCAGCATTTTCATCACTCAATTATTTAGAACTTCACGGAAACTGCCCAGAAATGAAAATATATATATATATTTTTCGACATGAAATTCGTGAGGAGAGCTGGCAGGGGCCTACACAGCTTCCGTACTCCTACGGCTGTGAGCGGACTGAAATGATAAAAAAAAAAAAGTTGGTTTCCATTTTATCGAACTGGTTTCACACTGGTTCCCTACACATTTTCCAGATGACTGTGGTTTGTTTTTGGTCCGACTGTAGCCATGGCAAATACTGCCAGAACTTGCTTGAGACTACAAAAACCCAGCTGGCTTTGAAACAGTTTCCTCCGCACTCCTTGCTGCACATCTTGCATGTGCTCTGTGTTGTGGTTTGGGAGTGGCGAGCTTGATGCGGCGTGCCTGGTCCGCGAATTTGTGATTGGGTTGGGAGGAAGCAGTGACTAGCATAAACCTACATGCTAGGCTACAATGCGAGAAGGAAGGAAAACTTCAGCGTTTCTTTTTACATCAAACTTTTATCGACCTCTTTTATTTTCTATTAAGCCACCGTCGATAAATTCCGATATATATCGTTTATTGAATTATTGCCCAGCCCCTACTGGGGTCACCTTGCCGGTAAGCTTAAGCTACTGCTATCGGTAGCTCAAGCACCACGCATTCGAACCCACATTAAAGGTCAATGCCATCTGCAGTCATTGTGAAGTAATTGCACGGCGCGGCGATACTATAGTCTATTACTTGATGGCGGTTAACGGGTCGGTTGGTTGAGGTTAAATATCAGCGTTGGGGTTGGGTGATCATCTGCGCGAGTTCGAGGCGGTGCGGGTTGGTAAAACTCGACCGTTACAGGGACTCTGTCAGAAGCCATATGAGGCATCAGCTAGCCTGGGGGACTGGTCTTGCCGGTCCACGTTCTGGAACTTGAGTATCGAAGGCATTCGGCATCTGAGTGTTGCTGCTGGAGTTCAAAAATTAGAGCCTTTGCGGACGCCAGTGTGTCAAACAAATCTGATGCAGGACTTTATGGGTAAATAGATAATACATGCAGCTGTGCATCCCTCTGCAGAGCTGTCTGCATATGAAAAATAAATAAACATAATTTTGAAATGTGATTAACTGTTCAGTTCTAGTACAAACAGAACAATTACTGGAAGAATACAGCGCCAGTCAGGGTTCCTTCACCTCTCAAACTGTTGGCCCTGATAGGTGGATGTAGGTCTAAAGCACTTGGAAGAACCGTCCCCTCTGAACTCCCAATTCTGCTTCTCTTTCTACAGAAATAGCTTTTCATTAGTAGCGTCCAAAGCACTTATGTTTTTATCCCAGTGTAACATTTGCTGTCGGCCAGCTCAGCTCCAAACTGCTTTCTATTTCTGCAGCTTATTGAACTCACCTGTTCTCTGATTAGATATTGATTCCCTGATGTTGAGCCATTTCAACCAGCAGAGAAGCTTCAGTATTTTCCACGTCTTGAAGCCACGGCAACATGTATATAGTCGTTTGAAGAATGTTTCACATTTGGATGATTCATTGAATTTCTGTTCAACTTCATTTTTTATAATAACACACTCTGTGGCTCCAAGAAACCTGAGAGTAATTCAGTTGGTGCAGCTGTGTGTGGACTTTGCTTTGCTTTACAGCCTCAAGGTTAAGGAGTAAAAGACTGAGACAGATCTAGGAAATAAACAGACGTTTTTTTTTCTGTTAGAAGCCGTTTATGGATCAAATGTTCTTGGTGTTTTTATTAGAAGTAATCCCCCATCATTCTCCGCCTTCTGTGCCAAACAGCTCATTTCATTAAAGAGAATAAAGTCAGAGTGTGGCCCATACTGATCACTGATCTATTACATCCTTTATCCCAAATTAGCTTGTGTTTTGGATTTACCTGCTCTGCTACAGTGTGTGGTACCATCTAGCGTCCAGACTGCAGACGCGCAGCAACATGAGACAATTCTCCCCCACCGCTTCTCCCCCCCAACAGGTATGGCGACGTTACTTGGATATAACCTAATGGAATATCTTCAGAACGGCTCCGGCTAATGACAACTGAAAAAGCTAATATGGGGAAGCGGAACATGATGTAATAACATAAAATCAAAGGGGCCAATGTAAAAAAAAAAAAAAAAAAAAGGGGTGCTCCCCTTTAACTTTACTCAAAGAAAATAATGTTACAGTGTGATATAAAGAGATGGGTGGCGCAGTCAAGTGCCTAAACCTAGCAAGGCACTCAATAGTTAAGGTTGATAATGCGAGAAACCAGGATCTTCTCTCCGTGTGTCGCGAGTGCATGCAACTGTGCCCCACCCCAGTGCACTCTCCCAAAACTGTAGGTGATCAAGACAGTGCTTTGACTTAACAGGGAGGCTCCTCTGATTGGTTAAACCTACATCCCTTCTCTGTACACTACGCGATGTTCCACTGTTTTGGTGCCTTACAGAGCTTTGTTTTGTTTGTATGAAATACGCCATTGTGGAAAAGCTTGACTGCGTGGAAGATGGACCAGCCTAGAAGAGTGAGGTGCATGAGAAACACTGAGACTAACTTCTTCCACCTGGATCCCTGCTCTTTTTGACCCTCATGTCCCTCCATTTATACGCACAAACTTGCCCCCCCTTCCTCACCGCCTCAGCCGTATCTAGACCCACAGCTAGTTTACTGATATGTCTGTTGGCAGGCGTGGAATAACCTAGCACAGACCACGCTTCAATATCGGGCATAAATCGAAAATATCTTTGTCATAACTGAAACAGGCTAACTGCGACACACTGCTGCAGGAGGATAACCAGCCCTTAACAGTTACTATAGTGATGGTCTGTTATTAGGGTTTTATTAATGGCAGTATTAATTAGAACACAAGACTATTTTCTTACAATGTCCGATTCATCAATGGATTGTAAATTTACGTCTGGTCTTAGTCTCGTTAACAAAAATCATCCTGGTTGACGAAATTAACACTGCTGAGAACCAATTCATTCAAGTTAGAAGAAGAACATAAAGACTTACAGAAGTGAAGGCCAGCAGCTCTTCCTCTGTTAGTTTGTGAACAGGGTTGTTCTTCTGGAAGTCGGTGCTGAAAAACAACAGAACAGATCAAGACACACTTCTATAGACCTGCTGCTATAGAAAGAAGAGAAAAGAAATCAGAGTATAAACAAGCCTCTGACAGTTTTACCCAGTGAGTTACTGGTTAGGTCAGGGTTATGTGTGAAAACAGAAGTGATTTACTGGGTCCAGACCTGGAGTCACACCGGCTAATTAACCAGAGCTACTCCGTGACCTTACTGCTTAAAGCATGCATTTCCCTGTCCATGCAAAGTGTGACGTGCTGCCTAACAATCCTGACTCCTGCTACATGCTGTAGACCTCTGCAACAACAAATGACCGTACCGCGGTTATATATGACAAGATAACAACTGCTCTTTAACACCACAGTCAGCTGGGCAAAATTTCTAATTACTGATAAACTCTAAAGTCTTTTTTTGTGTCCCGTTAAGCCAATATAGCTATGGGAATAGATGTCCAAATACAACACAGATAGAAAGGGAGGTGAGAAAGAATGAGGGGATAACAACTATGAGAAGAGAGAGAGAGATAGAAAGGCAAGAGTTCATGAAGGGAGAGAGAATAAAACAGCTAAAATAGAACTAGAAGATCTAGAGTAACTTCTAGAATCTGCTTCCACAACTGGATGAGACAAGAGGAACAAAAAATGAACAGCAAAAGACGACAACAGACAGCCAACTTAAACATTAACAAAAAGCTACCAGAGTAGCAGGTATCCCTTAGCTGTCCGTGTGTGAAAGGAAAACCTGATGAGGGGGATGGAAACCATATTATTCAGGGTGGGATATATCTGTAGCTACAGCAGTATTTAGTATCAGTGTGAATCCATGAACATCTGCAACCAAACTGTGATATGTATGCATGGGCATTACGGTGTATAAAGGATTTACAAAGCTTCTTCGGAAGGAAAGTATGATCAATAGCAGGTGTGGGCGGCCCCAGAAATTAAGTTAGGTGCAATAAGGTGGAAGGGCATAGGGAAAAAGTATTCGACACATGAAGAAAAGGAAGTGGGAAAAGTCATTTAAAGCCAAGAAAGTAGCAAAATCTCTGTGATTTGAAAGCAATCCTGCAAATTAATATCAGCTGCTTCAGTCCCGAATGATGGCCTCTAAAAAGGTTTCTCTGGCACCACATCTCATGATGGGTAAAAGTAAAGAGCTTTCTCAAGACCTTAACCATCTTAAAGATAGCATCGGTTCCAGAAGGATTTCTAAACTTCTGAGCAATGTTAGGGCCACAACCTGGAAGTGGAAAGAACATCATTCCACCACAAACGGAACTAAACCAGGTGCTCCTCACAAGATTTCTGACAGAGGAGTGAAGAGAATGATCAGAACAAATGTCCAAGAGCCAAAGACCACTAGTGGAGAGCTTCAAAAAGACCTGGATTTAGCAGGTACAATTCTTTTAAAGTGAACAGTTATGCACTCAGACGCTCTGGCCTGTATGCTTGCTCACCACGCAAGACTCCACTGCTGAAGGAAAAGCATGTTGGAGCTCATTTAAAGTTTGCTGCACAACAGATAGACAAGCCTGTGAAATACTGGGAGACTGTAGTCTGGTCAGATGAGACCAACATTGAACTTTTTGGCTGTTTAGAATTAGCCTGACTGGCAGTAGCATGTTGGTGGCCTGCAGTTTAGCTGTTGGTCTATGTGGAATACCTGTGGCAGTCAATGTGGCATTATTTATATTCTCTCGACAAATTATCCCAGATTAGGAAGCAGGTTGGGGGACAGATTGGGAGGCAGGTTGGGATGAAAAATTGGGAGGTAGATTGGGATGAAGATTGGGAGGCTGATTGAGATGCAGATTGGGAAGTAGATTGGGAGGCAGTTTTGGAGGCAGATTGGGATGAAAACTGGGAGACAGATTTGGCGGCAGTTTGGGATGGAAATTGGGAGGCAGTTTGTTTATGGATTTATTTAGTTTATTTATATTATGATGTGTGTAATGGTGCATTTTAATATATCAGAAATCTTATGAAGCAATCAGTCCTTTTATTAGACCATATTAAGAAAAACATCTATTTGGAAAGTTTTGGCCACTTTTGGCAAATCTGTGCCAAAATCACAGGTCCACTAGCCACCCTGTCCACTGACATCTTTCTGGAACAAATAAGCTTCAACCGATTTCATCCAAAGTAGCTGCAGTAAATGGTAAGGTGTGGTTCTTTACATTCTGAGGCTTCATCCAGACTTTCTGAGGTTTTTTTTTTTTTTTTTTGAAAAACAGTTTGATGTTTTCTCTGATCAGCTGTAAATCAGGAATTATAGCACCAGTAGTTCCACTTGATTTAATCTCTTTAATGACATTTTTCACATTTCCACCTCACAACTTCGGAGCCAAACTTGATTTAATCAGGAATGTAATTTAGCGTGGAAACTGCTCCTACAACCCTCTGGGCTTAAGGGGTTAAAGTGTTTGTTCCTAAAGAAATATCTTCTCAGGATAGAATCGGGAAAGGAAAGCCCGATGTTGTCCGTACCATTGCTTTCTTAATGACCCTCAGGAATAGGCGGAGCGACTGCATCCTCCCAGTGGGGGCAGCAAGCAGCTTTATCTGGAGACGGGTGATGTAGACAGTCATTGCCATTCTAGAAATTATCTTCCCGTTACTGTTTCCATGGCAACTTCTAACAGATAGCTGTGATCATGTAAATGCATGAGCATTCACCTTCACTTCACCTTCACTTTGGTTAGAAGCTGAGCCGCTGCATCTCCAGCAGAATGATAAACATGAGGATCAATCAGACTGAAGAAGACACTCCATGTTCTCAAGGCTTCCAGCAGTAATTTGAAGAAGAAAAAAAAGGGAATAAACTTGATGAGTGGCTGTTTGGAGGACTCCAGAAGTACATCTCCTGCGGTCTGACATTACCTTGGAGCAACATTCAGGTGTGCAGGACTTTAAACAGAGCCAAAGCTCATCCATCATCTCCCTGCCATCTCTCTGACTGCTGCGCCGCCCTTCGTTTGACCCATCCGGCCTCCACAGCGCTGTGGAAATTCATCACTCTGATAATAAACTCCCCCTCTGCTGTTCATCCTGTTCCTGGATGGAAACGGCCTCATAAACACATCCTGGTCAGGGACCAATTACACTCTCAGATCCATTCAAAGCAGGCGCCGGATTTTCAGCTCCCTGCTGTCATCACAAATACAGACTATGACATCAGTTCTACTTAAACTGTGAATGGTTCAGACTGTTTATAGCAAAAACTGAAAAATTTGCATTTAGGATGCAGAAACAAATTGATTGGTTCGATTCACGGTTTCTGGTCACGGCTTTCGGTTCGATTCGGTATATGTTGATTGTTACAATCAAATCCCATAAAAATTTATGAAATTAATGAAAAAATCCCCCAAAAAAATAATGGATTGTAATTATTTTAAATGATCCTCAAGGAAACCATGGATCATTTCCGTATGTTTTGCTGGTTTGAATTTAATCTTCTGGCGCATGCTCTCTACCATCTCCAAGGGAGAGAGAGGAGCTGACGAAGCCACAGCGGAGCGCTGACGGAGTATGAGGGATTTCGGGGTTAGCATGACATGTTGGTCATGTTGCTGTTAGCATAAACAAAACGTGTTGCACAATGCTTGCACACTGTTGCACTTTTATCCACAGCTTTCTTTCCGCCGTCATCGTAGGTCACTCTAAATGCAAAGTGGTCCCATACAGCAGACCTATAAAGTGCTGCTGGCGCGTCTTCCAACTCCTGTTCTTTCCCACTCGCCATACCCACACAATTCTCCACAACAACTGATTTTTTCTGCTACACCCGGCTACGCTGCTTCGCTTCTTCTTCTT
>JAGKQL010003804.1:0-18226 GCA_018398635.1 Cyprinodon brontotheroides | reverse complement strand
TCTATTTCTGTCGGAGGCGCTCAGACCCCCACATACCAGCGGTGCGCTGACAGCAGAAATCTCTTCATCAACAGCCTGTAGGCTGGGCAGCCTGGGGTTCACAGCGGCTGCTGGCGAGTAAGTTCATCTAAATAATTTTGCTTCTGCAGGCACCAGGATACGGCAATAAAGCGAACATGATATTCCGTCCAGCAGGTTTCCAGAGTTTTAAATTAATTTAGGAGGTGACCACAGCGCTGTGTCATCTGCGATGTGTCTGTCTCACGGCCAGCTGCCAGGTTTGATTAATACTTTGTAATAAATACATGAATAAAGCACAATCATACTCAGTTTTGCCCCAGCTGTATTTTTAAATACGCGGTAGAGGTATTTAAAGGTAGTAGAGGACATGTACCGGTATATAAAAAACGCGCCCTATAGTCCGGTGCGCCTTATGTGTGTGTTAAATACAGAAATGGGACACATAACTGAGAGTGCGCCTTTTGGTCCGGTGCGCCTTATGAGGTGCATTGAAAATACGATTTCATTGAACAATGTAGGGGTATAGATTTCGAGTACCGTCTCAGTTCATCTCTCTCAACTTGCTGTAGTTACTTTTGAGCGTAAGGGATCACCATAATGTCGCTAGTTTGTTGGCTCTCGCAGCCATAGCCAAAGATGTCTGCCTCCATGGCTGCGAGACCAGCTCCTATGTAATTATAAATATAGCGAATTCTAAGGCAAGCGCAAATATTAGGTTAAGAGCTGAGCTTCGTAGATGATGATAAAAAACATAGTTATGTATAATATATTACATTTTCTGACTGTATATCCCTGTAATTATTACACAATGTAGCTTTAAATATTCCTAGATAACTGTTGCTGACTCTTGAGCAAATCATGGCCCCAGTAATGTGTATGGCTTTCCAGTATCAATTTATATTAAGGTCTTCAAAGGTTAGAGTAAAATTTTTCTTTATACCATTACTATTGGTAAGAAAAATGTAAATAAATTAAAAAGAAACCAGTGGTTGGAGGATTTTTATGTTTCCATAAGCCTAGTGAAACAGTTTTACCCCACCCCCACTTGGTAATGCAAGCCTGATAAAGGAAAGCTAATACGCTTTTGCCCTGCCTAGTTTCATCTATAATCAAATACCTCTTACTGTATGCTTCAGTAAGACACCACTCTTCTCTTGAGGGGAGGATTAAAATATGCAATCAGTGTTTTTGTTTTTTATCCAGTTGTTTGGTAGTTTCGCTATTGTATATCTAATCAAGGCAAAACAAACAACAGAGACCTTCCTATCCCAGTTAACACACACCTAGGACAGGCTCTTTGTGCTAAATTATTTTAATGAGAACCAGTCACATCTCTTCTTCTCCATCATTCTGTCAAAGTGCACATTGTATCTTGAAAACTACGTCTCACTTTTAAAGCGAACTGCCTGGTGGACTATTAAAGTCTCTGGGAATTTGCCTGGTGTTGCTTTTATAGGGACTGACATGATTTTATGTCCATCTCTATCTCACTGGTACAATGCTGTAACCCAAAAACAAAGATTTAGAGTCTGCAGCGCCAAAGATGAAGCTCTAAACATGAATGAAGAAAATAATGAAACACCAACAGCCTCTGACACCAGCTGAGAACAGAACATTGAGTGTCAATGTGTGGGCTTTCCATTTCCCAAAATTCAGTGACAAATATGTGTGAGCTGGATGGAAGGTATGCAAATATTCTGCTGGGTACAGATACGGAGGCATTGTGTAATAATGGCTAAGCGCGCAAAGAAAGGAGCTCAGTGATCAAGCCAAGACAGAAGAACAACTGAGCGTGGGCAAGAGTGTGAGACTGAGTACAGCAGAGTGACAGAGAGGGTCTTCGTCGAACATGAAGCCATGAGAACACAGCCTCTTTGTGAGGAAGAATGTCGTTTTCATAACAGCGAATTTCTTCTGGGGTGACTGTGGGCCAGCTTGGTCCTTCTGCCGCGTCTTTGTCAATCCATCTCACTTTGGGGCAGCAGAAAAGACGGGAATGTGATTAGCATGCATCCCTGCACCTAAAGCCATCATTCCGCTCTCAACAAACTAAATGCCTGCACATCCAGCCTGCTCTCTACCTCCCACCCTCATCCCCCATATTCCTCTCTTCATAACTGGATCATGGGTGGTAGATGGAGGGGCCCATTGTACATTGTTTTGGCTTTCTTTGGTTCAAATCCTCTTGACAAAGTAGATGGGAGGGAACCGGCAGAGCCAGCAGGCACCTTTGGGTAGTGAAGGGACTTGTTGAAGTTTTAAATGAGTCGAGGGCATCGAGGGGCCCTCTCTGATGTGGCACCATGAAATGCAACAAGCCAGGGTTCAGCAACCCCCAATCTGAGGCAAGTTGTTCTTTTAGAAGGTTGAAGTTCTCATTATGAGTTTCAAAATTCTCCATTTCATTTGTTTGTTTGTTTGTTTTTGTCTGTGTATTTTTTTTTTTTATTTAATTTCATTTATAAATGGAATATGTTTGACTTTCTAAAATCCTTTATCTTTTTGTGTTAAATAATTATGCCCTTAAAGGTAAATGGTAAAGATATCTCATGATTGAAAACAGAAAACATACAGAATAAACATACTCAACCTTTCTATGTTTATTGATTTATAAAATACGCACAATATTATTGAGGGATACAACTACGCAGGCATTTTATTTTTGTTTAAAAACTTAAAACTTTGAAACCCAGGAAAACTTTCTAACCAACTATAACTTTTTTTTATCTTACTTAAATTGTTCACACATAGGGTATTTTTATAAAATGTTAACATATAAAACTATTTGAAAGTAAAAAAAATACGATACAAATACTCAATAATGTCAACAATAGTTTGACTGGATCAGAGAAAATAAGTTACGGTAGCATATCCCACTCCAACTGGTTTGATTACATTTTTTAGATCCCAGTTAAATCTTAAAAAGAAGTGCTGTGGATTCATTTTCAGCCACTTCCCTTTGCACAGGTAGATACCTTTTTTTCCCTTTATTGAACAATATATCTTGGCAGTTCAGGTTTTCTTAGGTTAACTTGACAAAATTCTTTCCTATTTATTTCACAGAAATAATCAATACTAATATTTCCCCTGCGTACCATTGAAGTCCGCCAATGCACCATCAGTATTATCTCTGCTGCATTTAGATCAACTTATTGCAGTTATCAACTCCTGTGTGCATGTTTTTACAAATACATTTATCACACACAGTGTCTTTATTTTCCTCTTAGTGATTAAAGAAAAGCAAAAGTGAGCATAAAACCCTTATGTAAGGATGACTCACTAATTAACATCCCCATGTGGCAAAGTGTGTTTCCAAAACACTCCGGTTTAGCTCATCCTTATTGTGGCATTTACATGTTTTTAGACATTTATTTGACTGAATGATCATTCTTACAATTACAATAAAACCTGCACAATCCATCCCCTATTCATGGTTGTGTCTCAAATCTGAATTTGGAGATATTTTCTCTAAAGACTTTTAAAGGTTATAATATAATAATTATATTTCCTAAATACAATAGGTCATCACTGAAGAAATGTCAAGGATGTTTTTCTTTAACAGATCACATGATTACCTTTTCCATATTCCATACAAGTGCAGATGTTATATCTAAACCATCAGCCAATGTCCCATGTTATCTGCATAGATATTTACCTTTTTATTCAGCACCTTTTCTTTGAGTATTTTAGACTTCATTGTTGGTCCACTGGTTCCTGACATTAAGGATACCAAACAAAAAGTCTCTTACCAAATATGTTATGCATACAGACCATTAAAGGTAAGCATCTTTCTCTAATCAGTTTGAAGTCAGTTCTAAGGAAACAGGTTTGTGAATGATGAATAATATAAAGAAGGTTGCTCACAGCTATTCTGATTAATCATCGCCTATAATCACCCAAGATTTTTTTAGTTGATCTTTGTGACATTTCCGAAAAAGGCAAAAAGGGTGTTTTTGGAAAAAAGCGTCCATGTACAAATATAAATGTGCCTTTTAAGACTACTTGAGAACAACTACCAGCATTTATGATATTTCAAAAAAATATAATTTTAAATCAACCTTAACTGATAGCATTTAGCAAAACTGCAATGTGAGCAGTGCCTATTACTTAGTTCTAAGTCCTTTCAGTAGCTAGCATTTCTAAAGGGTTTTTCCTGAAAACTTATATTTTAAGTTGCATTGATAGCAGGTACAGTAGACAGGGTCAGTATTGTGGAAATGTCAGCTCTGTTTCAGCATAAAAACTTGTTGAAAGAGGCAAAAGCTATGAGATAAAAAATGATCTATCATCCTTAAGCAAAACAGTTACAAGCTACAAGAAAGAGAGTAAGTCATGACAGTCCTAGCATTATCCTTGGATTTATAGGTGATTTAGGTTGAAAAAACTTTTTGATCTGTAATCTTTTTGTTTTTAGTTTGGAGATGGCTGGATGCAGTTGGGTCTGTATGAGAGGAGAGAGGGAAAGAGAGGCAAGCATGTAATCCAGTCATTAGTGGGCTTAAAAAGAGGATTTGGTGGAATTCACAATAATGGAGACTCCAGTGGCCTCCACTGCGAGACCCAAGAGACCCAACAGGGAGGAGCAGTGTCACTCAGAGGTACGAGTGTTTTAATTGGACTCAGATGAGAGAAGTAATCTAGTTTTTGGTGAAGCTGTCTCTGTGTGACTGCAAATGGACACCAAAAAAATAGTCCCTTTTGCTCTCAATCTCACCGCGGATCTCACACATGCATTCTTGCTCTGCTTTCCCATGCTTCCCAGCCCCATGGGGGTGTAAACACAGTGTGGCTGGTGTTTCCATGGCGAAGGCTGACAGCAGCCAGAATGGGGACTATGCTCTGCATGCGGAGGGGGGGGCCGACGCATGAATGCCAGGCAGCATATACAGTAACACATACCCATATGCATAGGCATGCCTCATTCTCCCACATACGCTCTCAGATCCATCGATACTAAAAAACGTAATGTTCTCTAATAGGCTTCATGCATTTTGTTAACATTTAGATCATTACACCAACTATTGACTAATACAAATTTTGCAATTTGTTAAAATATCCATAATAAAAAGTCTTTTTGTTATAGACTTTTTATTATTGATATTTACATATCAATAATAAATTATTTTATATTTTTATATATATATATATATATATATATATATATATATATATATATATATATATATATATATATATATATATATATATATATATATATATATATGTACATCTACTTAGGTTGTGTGCCTTTTATAAATAAGTAGTAACAAAGCTGTAAGCTCCCACTACTTTCAAGTTGTTCATGTGTCAGCATTTGTGGTACTCAGTAAAAACAACAACAAAAACAAGCACCTTTGATAAAATAAATTCAGTTGATTTGCACACCCTGTAAGACTAACTGTTTTATCCTACAATGATCATTCTTAAAGATGTTTCTGTTGAGGTGGAAAGTCAAAAATACTTAGCATTGACACAGAGGTATGCTTCGTCAAAACACTGTTTAAAAGGCTGAAATGTCATTATATCTATTAGAAATTAAGATTTCTATTGACTCCCTATCTACTTTGGACTGCTTGTCTGGCAAAATATAATGTATAGCATAAAAACACATTTAGAAGGAATTACCCCAATTAAATAATTTATGTGACAGCAAATTTTGGTTTATAAGTAGGAAAGAATCAACAGCCCGACAGACTGGCCAGTGAAGCAAAATGATACATAAATAAAATCTCTAGGGTTTTGCATTTTATAGTCGAATTTTGATGCTGATTTAAACTAAACTGTACAGTCTTAGGTTTATGAAAAATGTATTTTGTTTCTGATAGAGTATGGAAAGGTCAACCCTGCAGCAAATTATTCAAGCTGATTATAGATTCTTTAAAACTCAGTTTGGGATTTGTCAAACTTTAATTTATTTTAAAAAAGTGAACTCTTAATTCTCCAAAAAATTATCTTCTTCTTCTAAACCCAAATTGTGCATTGTCTAGATCTTGTGACGTTTACCAACACAATACAATTCTGTGCACTATAAGTGAGGAACACTCTTACTCATTCATAGTCTTTGTATCAAGCTATTTAATAAATCAATGTATAAACAAAGCGTGTATTCAAAATGGAGGAGGCGCTGGTCCATCACATAGCTTCATTCAAGAAATGACTTAAAAAGAGCGGTAACTTAACAGTTAGGCTACTTTAACCTACTGGAAAAGCTTGACTAAAAACTGTGCTTATGTTAATAATAAATACTTAAAGAACAGTATGATGCTTTGTTTGGTGTCAGTACTCTAAGGCTAATAATAATATAAGCTTTTTTGCCTGTTTTTCCTATAAGTGGAGGTGATTTAAAATAAAATATGTGTGTTCTCTCTTCTGATTAGAGCATTTATCTGAGGTGCAAAGAAGAGAAACCATCAAATCTGTTTTATTAAAGCTAAACCAACAATGCTGTTGAAAGCCTGAACCTAAAATGACTTTAGATAAAGACTGAGCCTTAGAATTTGATTTAATATTTTTTTTTAAACAGCCGTGAGCTGAATTTATAATAAACGTTACATATACATGAGTTTAAAGAGGCTGAAGATTATTTATAAGCACGGGAAAAGCCTCATGACCTCATGAGTGGAGGTCATTTTCCTGGTTACATACAGTGACTGAAACACGACTAAGTGTTTTTACAGAAAAATGCATCCATTCACGCCTGAAAGCTGAGGACAAATTATCAATCACTTCATCTGTTGCTGAGCTCGACCGTTGCCAAAGAGTTGACTCACTCTCTCTGTGGATTAAGCCACTTTTGTCTGTTTACAATTTCATCAGTTTCTATGTTTGTATGCATGGCACTGCTTAAAAATCTTGTGATATTTTTCTTTTTCATTTACTTTGCCAGCGTGAAAACAGGAGCCAAAGGGATTTAATACAGTGAGCAGTCATTCAAAAACAGGCCGAAATAGTGCTAGGTTTTGGACGGCGTTCACAGAGGCCATCTGCAAGCTGCTGCGCACCAAGAACGGAGGCAAAGCTGGTCTGCAGGCATGATGGCAGAGCAGTGTGGTGCTGGCCCCAGAATAAACAAGCCATTTAACTGGACAACCTCAATAAAAGCAACTATTGATGCTGCTCAGCTTTTTTGTCTCATTCTGCATCCCGGCTGTGCCAAATGTTGGCTCGTTTTCACATTGATTTCTGAAGTGGTAATTGTCCTTGCTGTTTTCTTTACGCTGTCGTTTAACTTTTACACGTCTTTATCGATATCCCGTTAGAGCCGATGGATGTTCCTGCCCACAGCTGTCACTCGGGTGCGCATGTAATCGACTCTAACTTTCCTCTCTGTCTGCGTCAGGATCAATGGCAGTCATCCGACTCTTGTCTAATCTGATGCAGCCACCCCGCTCGTTGAGGGGTCGCATGCTGCGACCGTGTGTGAAAATTCCTGTCTGCTTTAAGCGAACACACATGACCAGGACTGACACGCCTTCAGAAAAAGAACACATGTGCAGACAGGATCTTGGGACTCCTACTCCAACCAGGGCTCATATTCCCCAACCTGTCTGCACAAGCAGGCTGAGAAATAACTTTTAAATCCACGGGACAACTGGTCAGCACATTCACACACAGACACACACCCCGTCTGGGTCTCATTTCCCTCCTTGACCCCTCAGACCTGCGTTACCCCATGTGGAGCAGGTGGGCGACAGCTTCTCAGCCTCTTTTATGTTCTGCTTCCTACTCTTTTCCACATACCTCCTTTTAATGACCAAAAATATGTTAAAAAGCTCTAGCACTTAAAGCTGCACCCTCTTTCTGCAGCTGGAATTGACAGGCTTGGGAGAAAAACAAAGAAAAAATCCCATTGTGTCTTTTTCAGCAGCCTCCAATCAAGCCTGCCACTCAATTATCCATAAATGGTAAAGAAAAAAAAAACAAAAAAAAACAAATACAGTAATCCATTTTTCTTTCTTTGCTAAAGCCTTTCAATATTTTTCTGATTTGATTGCGAAAAGCAGCATTGAAATAAAATAAAAATAGAGACAAGATAAGAGAAAAGCAAATGTGGATTTTCTCCATGACTATGCATATGGTGTATGCGGAGCACAATAAACGTCTGCGATAGACCAGAAACAAATATATACAAACCAAGATGGAGAGACTCCAAAACAGATGGTAGAAAAACAAAGTTTTGATTAACCTCATAAATATCTATTTCATCTATGTTATCAATTTGAATGCAACAATAGTCGTTTGGAAAGAAATCAATAACTCTATCCTTTGATGTTGTTACTCATCTGTAAATTTCTGCCACGTAAAAAATAAGAATGAGAGTATGAGATGAGTCTGGGATCTTTTACAAGGTAAAAACAGTCTGAGCTCAGAAAAAGCTGCAAACTGAAAGCAAGAACATAATGTAATGAGTCTGACAGTCCTCACAGCCAAGTCTGAGCACTTTCCTTGTTTCCTTGGCAGCAGAATTAAACACAAGACAAGAGGCTAGATTGGCGTTAAATTGATAATACAACTTGAGACGTAAATGAGGAGAAATTCAATGAAAGATGCATGTACTGTAGTAAAACTAGTAGTCAACCCACTAGGCTTTTCGTGACCAAATACAGATTGAAAATTTTCTTTCAGGACATACTCTAGCTGCCACTTCTGACTTTCATTTGTTTTTCAATTGTTTTATAATGAAAAGCACCGTAACTTGTATATTCAGTACTTTGCAAATATGTCTAACCTATTAAAAAAATATATTACTTTAAATCCAGTCTTTCTGGTAATACCCCAGTAAAGTGTTCAATAGCACTTCCAAATTTCATAAAGTCTTTCCCAATATTCTGCTTAATATTCGGAATGAAGCACACTGTATTTTCTGATGTGATGATGTTTATCTTGCCATTCATTATTTTCTTTTTGTGGCATTATTACTGTTGCAGCCTTTATTAAATACTTTCATTATGTATCGGGATGAAGTGTATCATTTACATCTAGTTACTGCATCAGAAAAATGAGAGTTACCTTGGTTGCAAGTTCATAGTCGTTTTCATTTTGTTTCGTTATTTTTCTTATAATGGGTTAACCATCTTGAGTTAAAATTAGTGCTTCATCACAGTTTAGAAAGTCCATAGCCAGTCAAGCAAACTATAAAGTATTGTTTATTACAGCAAGCAGTTATGAAAGTGCTATGTAGACAAGTGGAAAATGAAGGGGGAAAAAAACTAACAAAATTGAAACAATTTTCTCAGTAAGAATTCACAACATGAAAAATTAAAACAATTAAGATATAATGGAAGGCTTTTATATCTTAAAAGCCAAGCCAAAAAGCAGAGTAGTTAAAGAAATGATCAAGTGGGCTAATCAGAAAATAGCCCAAATTCTACTGATAGCTTGGCCACTTCAAATATTCTGCATGCTGAGGTGAGTGAAGCCTTATTATTACGGAGTCTGCATTTCTTAAAGGTAATAGCTAAAAGTTTAGGCAGACTAGTTATGCAGTCTGCAAGCCATTTACCAGGTTCACTAATACAAATGTTAACCTTAAACAATTTCCTATCAATGCTGGTGTTGTGACCAGAAGTAAATATTTATATATTTGAACCTATCAAATTTATAATATAATTATTTATATACTACATATTTTTCCTAATAAAATTTATATTTTTATTCTGCTCCACTTTTGACAAAATATTTGTATGTAATTTTTTTTATCAATAACTATGAGGAAAAAGTTGTAGCTATTACCCCTTTTGATTGATTGATTGATTGATTGATTGATTGATTGATTGATTGATTGATTGATTGATTGATTGATCGATTGATTGACTGATGTTATTGATCTCAAAGTGGAGAAATTTACTCATTACATTGGCTCAATAGTCAAAAGAAGAAGAAGGTGCCAAGAGAAGTAAAAGGTGCATTTGGGGGTATATACGAGTATACACGAATCGCGTCCACATTATATATATGCATATATATAGAGTTATTCAACTGGGTATTAACATGGGTATTTATATATATATAGCTATTGCACTGGGTATCAACTATAGAAAAAATTCTATAACATATAGAATTGTGTAAAAATGTGAATTTACAATTATGTAAAAACATTAATTGTACATTGCTGTGACATATGTGCATGTTACAGCGTGTGTCGTGTAATCTATTGGTCATCTTTTATATACTCAAGAAAGTCTGAGGAAAAATTAATCAAGTCCACTAAAGGTTTCAAAAAAATGTGACTCACTGGATGCAAAAGGAAATAAAGCTAACTGCTTGGATGCTGATAGAAATAATTTTCAGACTAATTTAACAACAGTTATGACCTACCTGGCAGCGATGTATAATGTCTGTTCATAATCAAGATAAGCTGGATGTCCCAAGTTTGTGCCGCTGTGTGTTGTTTCTACCCGGTTTGTGGCCCAAAATGCTGGATACTGTTTGGTATCTGTAAAAAAGTACACATTTTGATTAATTATATTATTTTTACAACAACATAAGTAATTGATCATCTTAATTTCAGGACTGGAACATTTAATTAAAATGCAGTTTCTTGTGTGTGTAATATTTAAGATACCACCACATTTCTTTCACTTAAAAACCTTACACATTGGGGTTTGGAAACCTTCTGACTCTTAAAATGAGTAGACACCTTTATGTGTTAGAAAAAGCTGTCTGATCACTACAGAAGGAAGACTGTTGTAGGAGTTTGGTTAGGGACTCCAAGAGGTCTAAACAGGATTCAAAAGCAGTCACTGCAATCTTAACATGCCCATGTGTGGCTGCCTCAGATGCTAAAACACCTGTTAACACAGCAGTGTTAGCAGATGTTTTGTTGTATGGTTTAAATAGCATACAGTCAGTGAGACCGACTTTGTTATTTGAGAAAGCACCTGATACCAACTGGGAATCATAGAGTTGCACCCAGACGTAGCCTTACCAGATCTGGGTGCTGCATCATAACCATCGTAAAACACAACGATTTCTACCTTATATCAGAGGATGCTTGAAAATACAAGAAAATAGATTACAAAAAAATAAAAAATAAAAGCTTAACCAAATTGAACATTACAATGACCTAGCACATACCTGTGAATCCACAATGACTGGTTGAGAATTAAGAAATACAAAATCCTGTGCCAGGTCAAAGCAAAGACCCTGAGCTCTTTAAAATGTTGTAGGTGGTTAAAAAGCAAGCAGTGCTTGTTTGAAAACATTTAAAAGCATTTAAGTTGAAAGGAAGGGGTGAACAAAACTTCCACGAAAACAATGGCAGAAGGAAATAGTAGATATTGACTTCTTCAACTGGTTCAGTAGTTCATACGTAGCCATGTGCTGTAGAATGGGTAGGTATACTTCTGGTGCTTGCCTAAAATGAAATCACCCTCTTTTCCACTGATAATAAAAATACATTTTTTAGATTCTGCTGCTTTTGCTCACGTAGCTTTCCCTCTATGATTTGGCAGTTTTTGGACAAAACCCTTGGTTTTAAGGAAACAATCTGAGGAACACAGGTCCATGTGAAGCTGTCTGGCTGTTTTTCTACCTTTCTCTGCCAGGACACAAAAGCATTACGCCCACTGTGAGCAGAACAGGACATGATACAAGGAGACACTGGGACAAACAGAGGGAACAAATGAGCATATCTTTACAACTTCCAGAGCGTACACTATCGGACAGCATAAGCACCCTGACAGCGGATTATCCAATGATGTGAGGTGGGCTCCATTTCAAATGCTGCCTTAACTCCTTTATTTTAGCTCATGTATAGGGCCCATCCTTTGCTGCCAATATACACTCCAGACCTGCAGAAGGAGTTCATTTTCTAGGGGGGGGTAATTGCTGTAGAGGCATGCTAGTTGAGAGGGTGTTGGAGAAGCAAAAAAGATTGAACAAATGAGACACATACTGAGAAAAGAGAGTTCTGAAATTACAAGACAAAGAGGGAAAAAGAAAAGCAGAGGAACTACGCTACTAATGAGAGGATGGATCGTGCACAAGAGCAGAGATAATAACCCAGAGAAAAGAAAAGAGAAGCAAGAAAAAAAAAACACCTTACAGTTGCCATGTGAGATGCTAATAGGCTCACTGTCCTCCAGGAAACCCCAGCCTCGCTATTTGCAGTAGTGGAAGTAGAGTATTACTGGGCCCCTGACCTCTCATGGTCCCCAACACCGGCCAGCTGCTGCTGGTCCTCTGCTAAAGATGTGGTTAAGCCTGCACAGGAGAGAGAGGCACAAAGGCAGGGATGAAGATTCTCAGAGGAAATGACAAAAAATAAATAAAATTAAACTTTCTGGAACAGTTCGTTCACATGACTGCAGAATCATTATACCCCATGTCTGATTGCTGCACCTGTGTCAGGAGAGAGTTCTCCTGCCACTTAAATTAGCTGTTTTTGTGCATCGTGGCCCAGCTCTTCTTTCAGTTAGTCCAAGATATATTTGTAAGCAATTTGAATGACTCAAGTAAGCCACCATACAAGCAAAACCAAATTAATTGGATTAGGAGGTAATATGCGCCATAGATCGAGCATCAGGCAGAGCAGATCACTCCCGGCAGGAGCATGACGGGTCTTAGTGAAACAGGAGTGCTCTTGTTAAGATTAACCTGTTGCAGAGCAATGGTCGGCCATGCGTGGAGATAGGGTAAGTACTTCATTTCATACTTTGCAGTCTAACAAGGTTAAAACAATGCTATAGACAGATTCTAACATATAAAGGTAAAATAGATGATTAACCATCCACTGAAATAACAGAGTATGGATGAAAACACACTAGGATTCTGGTCTATATCTGAGTGATACACAAAATAGCAGTGTGTGTGTATATTTTTCATAATGTTTTCAAAGAAAGTATCGGTAAGAAAGGCCTTCAACACATTGAGAATAACTTTAAATTACAACAGGTGTAAAGCAGACTTACAATCCTGTCAAAAAATATGTGCTACCTTAAAGATTTCACTGTTTTTGCAGCTAAACTAAATCTGAGCAGTACAGAGACATCATTTTAGCTGAGCACAATCTCACATAAACAGGCCTTGATGTTTTGAAGCCTTAAGCCAATTAAACAACATGTGTTTATATTTCGTCTCATTGGAAACAAAACATGTACACTATAGACAATATTGTTTACAGTTCTTTTATTTTCTAAACCTAGTAATTCTGCATTAAATTTTGGGAAAAAAAGACCAGAAGTGAAACCTGATGTAAGAGTTTTTAAAACACCCTTTTAGTCCATTCCTCCTCGTCCTTCACCTGCATGAGTCTTTGTTTTCTCCAATAATAATGGCAGGGGGAGAGAATCTTGTCCATCTTAAACTTGCCCTGCATTCTAGCCAAACATCATTCAGCATCTCTTAAAACATGGCCTGATGCCTGTCTAACCTACTTGTTGCATCATGTCAGCATTTGACTAATCATTTATTCATCTTGTTTTCTAAGATTAAACAGTAACGCCACAGCCGTGGAGAATTCTCCCCAAACTGAACGCTGCACTAATGCAATGTTTTCAGAGCCATGGAGGCTGCTGGGATTACCTTGCTGCAGTCTGTGTGCACAATTACAGCCATAAATCATCCGGAGACAATTATTGCATCTGTAATCTAATCAGGAATAAAGCGTTTAATTTGCATGAAGCACCTTCAGCTTTTTTTTTTTTTGTCTTTTTTCTTTCTCGAGCAGTGGGTATGAGACATGGCTTTGCAGATGGAGCACAGGATGCTTCAGGGATGAGGAATTGAATAAAATAGGCAATTTCATTTGCTCCAGTCTGATAAAAGTTGTTTTTATCCCATGCCGATATTCATTTGTAATTGTATATCTATGGGGAGAGCAAACAGGAGGGGAGAGAAAATCCGAAGAGGAGGAGGAGTTACTTTCTCTTTTCCTCTGTCATGTCCCCTCTCTGCCTCTTTCCCCATCTCTCTTTTCTCTCCATGCTTCTGTGAATCTCATTCAGGAGAGGAATGAAAAACATTATTCAGTGGGAGATTCATTTTTAACACTGAGGAGAATACCAATACTAAAAGCCTGGATACGACCTTTGATCTCAAAAGCTTCTCCCTACCCTTCTGTCCTTTCTTACTAGTTGGCCTGTTCATCTCTTTACCGCATAGTAGGATTTTTTTTTTTTTTATACACTTATGAAGGAAAATACAGAAAGAAACCATCTTCCTCAGTCCACGCTCATTAAAGAGCAACATTCATACAGGCTGCACATTCTTTTGTCCCAAATTGAAAACAAAATTGATTTCTTCCCCGCATAGTAGAAAGAAAACCTCACTGGAAGGCTAAAATGCTAATCGTTCTGAACCTTGACCCAGGACTCTTTCCAGTAATTGACTGGATTATTGTTGAAGTGGCATAAGAAAGAGAGAGCAGCCCTTAGGGGAGAGAAAGCTGTGAATGATGGATGGAGGCAGAAGCAACCAACAAAACAAGGTCCGGAGCATAGCTTAGTCGGGTGAATGAAGGGTGATTCTGAAAATCCTACTCATTACAGTATGTCAGAATCCGATTGGATTTTTTTGGCGCAGATTCTTTTGGTTTTTATCGTGTTGGTTTTCCTTTTTTCTGTACAAGTTTTTTCCAGACATCTCTGCGATCAGTTGCGGCTGGAGGCGAGAAGCTCCTCCATCCATATCAGTGGGTTTTTGAATTGATGCTAAAACCCTTCTACCGCTGCCTCCCTCGCGGATACACAAAAATAAATTGAGCACAAAAACATCTTAAGTGAAACCCCCTTCCAGCGGCCCTTTCATTTACCGGTTGCAATACAGGAGTAAGAGGGACGGGTGAGATACAGTCTGTCTTTACCGAATTATTAACTCTTTTGTGCGTGGAGGAGCAAATTGCTTCCTTTTGTGTGTTAAGTGTGACTGAGTGTGTAGATGTGATCTCAAATGCTATGTTTTTGTGGCAGTATTGAGGCACACATGGAGGCTGAGAACATCAGGGTTTGGGAATCAAGGACTGCAAAGGCACGCCCACACTTCTGCAATATATTACCCACTTCCCAAAATCACATACAGCGGAGGTGGAAGAACGACATTTTTACTTTGGGTAGACTTCACTGAATAAAACCAACAAGACCTGAAGGACTTTTTTTTTCTACCGCTTGACCAACAACTTACTGTATTAACAACTATTGCCAGAAAATGACCAATTCCTATTTCTAATAATTTGGTGAACTTCATACATGCTACAGGAAGGTAAACTCTAAAGGTAATCAAATATGTTCCATAAAAAATCCCAGGCAACTCTTATATGTAGCTATCTGGTAAGCAACGCAGCACAAAGGTCTAGAAAATACCTGGTTCACTCTAGGAAAGTGTGTCACTTTTTTGTAAAGTGTCTTAAGATTAGATTGGTCTTGGCAGGACCCTATAAATAAACTTAAATAAAATCTACAAAAATAGCAGGCAAATTTTGGAACATATCTGGCAAGTTATGCAAAGTTCCCCTTGTGAACCTAAGAAAGTTATGAAAAAGAAACCCAGTAGGTTTCACAAAAAGTATACAGGAAAGACATGAAATTAATTATGTATATACATTTTAAGATCTATAAAGTGCGTGTTAAGCCCAGAGAAGTAATCACTGAGTTAAACAAAAGATCTTAGAGAGCACACTGTACATTCCTGGGAAAAAAATATTACTAAAAAGGACAAGATCTGCAGTTCTACAATCTAGTTCTGGGAAAAAGTATAGGGCTGTATGATGCAAAGTGCTACTATAATCTTTTTATTAAAAAACTATACACCTCCTTTTAATTTTCAGAGAAAACACAAAAAATAATTATCAGAGTAGGTAATCAAAAATGGGGATTCCATTAGAGGGTTTTTAGAAAGGCACAGGGAAGCAATAAAAAACAAAAGCCCCAATATCTTCTATCTGACCACACCTCTTTTTAGACTGCATACACACACTTACTTAATACACTCAACAATCTAGTAACACACACAGCTCCAAGCAGAAAAGTATGCACAGGATTTTAACAATAAAACAACAGGATGTCAAAGCATCCAATCATGAGTGGGGAGACGCCTGTGGGGCCACAGGAGCCTAGCTGCATTAGTTTTAACAATAAACACATTAGCCAACTTAATGATGTTATGGCCTGTCTTGTATCAACATCGCATAGCTATGGGTGCTCACTTGTTATAACATACATTTATTTTCACAGCTCCATTTACATTGGGCAATGTGTGAGGAAGAGGAAGGAAAATGTCGAAAACATTGGTTTACTGTGACAGCTTTGGTGAGAGCGCTCATGCAAAACACCCACAACATAGACACATAAAGAGATGGTTAAGCTTTTAGATTTGTTCCCAGTTGTTCAGCGTCCCCAGTGTCAGAGTGCAAATGGCATGAGATTATGTCCGAAAGATAACCTGTCGCTGATGAGTTTAGTCTTCTGAACGTGTGTGTGGCACCAAGAGGAAAAACAAAAATATTGTGATATAGTTTAAGTATAATAAACTTGTTCATTATCATCTGTAGAGTTCTCTGGTCAGTTGCGAATAGTGGCAAATTTTTACAGATTTAAAGAAGGAGGTATTTTGAGATGAATTCCTCCACAAATTGGCGGTAAAGTTTCCTCAGCTTTCATCCCACAATCAAACATTATCATCATGAGGCTGCCATTAATGTAACCATGAGTGACCTAGGGGAAAAAAATCTCTGACTCCAGTCAAAACCATTTACTGCCTATATTTACCTACTGTTTGAGCAAAACATGTAATCATGGGAAACTGGAGAACAGATGAGAACCAGATCAGAGGCTGGTTGCAAAACATAATGGAGCAGTTCTTTTGTGCTAGCGCTTAATCAGCCAACAGACATTCGCTTAGAGCTGATTGCATTTTAGATAAGAAAAGGCAAAAATACAAAGTTGAATGAGTCTCCTAGAGCTGCAAGCAAAGATGGAGACTGAAAACCTACCAAAAGAAACAGGAAATAGTCTTCTTTGAGTAATTTCAGAGATAAACTTATCCCAGAATATCAGTAATAAAAAGGAGGAAGAAAATGTATTGAGTGGGAGGTATAGTTGAGGAGAGGTTTTGCCTTCAGAGCTATCTGAAAGATGAATGATATCTGTGCAGTCATTTCAGCTAGTTGAGATCTCTTTGTGTTTTCTCAGGGCAGAAAAAAAGTGTAAATGCAACACCCATTAAAACACCAGACAACACTTTTAGAACAAGCTATCCCAAGGAGTTCTCTTACCACTGTCAGTTTTTACACCTGTTGACAGGTGAGTGAGGAAATTGCATTTCAGTTGATGTGCAAAAAGCAGAAGATTGAACCGTGCAGCAGTGGAACCTAAAAAAACAGGAGAAAAAAAAAAGCTGGACGGAAACAACTTGATTCAACTGTAAGGAAGTTAAAAATGGGCCACATCCTAAGCATGGTTCCCAAATGGGGAGAATCACTTGCAGGCATTTGCACTTGTCATTTCTGGCCTGATAAATTCAAAGAAAATGTAGCTAACCCAGGAGGGTAAGGAGAGGAAATGTAGAAAGTGCTATGGAAGGAACCTGCCTGTCATCCTGACAAACAAAAAAAAAAATATAACATTCAATACACATGCACATGCATGCACAATCCTTTTCTGTTTTGCTTTTAAACCCTTCCTTGTCCCCTCCGAATGAATATCTGCATGGAGGCAATCCATCATGGTTTGATTATTTAAAGACAAGGAAGTTGCTTGAATGAGGCAATCCTGCAGCTGTTAGTCAGTTAAGCTGAAACAAAAAAGCTTAAATGTTAGATGAAGGATTGATTCTGGGAAAGGGCCAAAGACCACTCAAAAAAACACACGAAGAGGGATAACTGGCAGAAAATAACAGAACTATAGATACAAACTGCAACAACCTATGAAAGACAATGAGATTAGTATTCACCCTAAATCTATACAGCATCGTAGCTTTATTATCTAAAGTCCACAGGGACCTAGAGATGTAACTCTGAGAGTCCTTATCGCTTAAAATTATTCTTACCACATAAGACGGGTATAGTTCTTAGGGACTGTACAGGAGGTCTATTAGCAGACAACCAAAAGGAAAATAAAAGATAAAAGAAACAAAAGACAAAACGTAGTAAGGAAAGGAAAGGAAAGGAAAAGGAAAGGAAAGGAAGGAAAGGAAAGGAAAGGAAAGGAAAGGAAAGGAAAGGAAAGGAAAGGAAAGGAAAGGGAAAAGGAAAGGAAAGGAAAGGAAAGGA
>JAGKQL010003802.1:0-18329 GCA_018398635.1 Cyprinodon brontotheroides | reverse complement strand
ATATAAAATGTGTTGATATTAAGTAAAGGCAGCAGTATTTTTTTTTTACCTTTTGATATATAAAAATCTCTTGAAATCCAAACAGATGACCTCTTTTTATACAGTACATCACAAATCATTTACTAACTCCTTATACAATATTCCTGACTTTTTGAACACCCTACTCTTTTCTATAAGGGAAAACAAAGACTGTATCTCTTTCGAAAGATGTGGTAATTTATTCTCCACAATAAACAACAGTAGTTAGTTAGTTAAGGTGTACATGCTGGTTATAATGCACTGGAGGATTACAGGTAAATAAACAAGCAAGATATAAAACCAAAGCATCAGATCTGAATAAAACACTTTACAGTCCTGTTCAGCTCTTTGATCACAACTCTTTTGCTGTAATGGTAAACACTGCAGCCAAGTCAAACCAAAGCCTTCATAATGACTGTTATTTTTAATAAAGGGATTTGTAGGTACATACCATCTGTGCTGCGAGTGTAGAGGAAAACTCGCTGTTCATGGCATAAGGTAGAGCGGTTTGCGCTCGGGACCCATATGTAGTCTGGAAGCGCTTCTTCACTTCACCGAGGAAGCTGAACGCACGTGATCGTTCAAAATCCTGGCAGATAAGAAATAAACATGAGACAAAACATACTTAAAGTGAGACGTAGAGTCTTAGTTGGCTCTGTGGCAGTTGGACGAAACATCAGTGAGGCCGCTGAAAGAGCCTTAAGGTGGCTGTGGATCAAGAGTGGAGGCGCATGGAATAGAGCGCTGCAAGACAACAAATTGGGGCCTGATCAACCCTTGTTGGGTCGCCCAGGCGAGGGTGTCTGAAAATCAGACCCGAAACACCATATGACCCTGGATCCTTCACTGATGATGTGCTCAAGCTGCATCGGCTAGGTGTTTCAAAGCCTAAGTTAAGGCTGCTGTCAGTGTGTACAATAAAAAAGGATGATTTAATTTGTGTTTTGTGAATGTATGCTTAATGTTAAAATCTAGAATATACTCACATCATCTGTGATGCACAGGTAGATGATTCGGTCATGGCAGATGTAATGGAAGAGATAACTATGAGAGAGAAAAAAATATTAGCCTTGACTCCAGCAGTTATTATGCCTAGGAATCACATGACTACATATCAGATCAGATTACATACAAATAAACAACTCAGGAGCTCTCTATGGTAGACAGATCTACACCAGATGTTCCTATGGTTACATTCCACAGCGGGTGTTAGCTTACCTGCCGTGGCTGTAGGTCAGTTTATTATTCTCTGAAGGAATTTTGGCCAAAATCTGTTCCGTAACTTCCAGGAAATTCCCGCCGCACCAAGCATGCTTGGCCAGGATGGTGGTTCCACGAGCCACCACAGCAAAAAGGATTGCCATGGCAACAGCTGGAGGAAGGGAGGGGGGATTTAACTGGTTTACCTGCTGACTGTAACAGAAAGCAAGATACAATGTTGTTAGTGGTGAAGATATATATATATATATAAACGAACTGGAAATAAAATAAATAGAAAATAAAAGTACAGGCCCTGGAGCATAGAAATATAAGCAGCAGTAGCCTCTAAGCTTATTACCACCGCCTTGTTTTGAGTAACTGATGTCAAGAAGTAAAACCAAAAGCTGATAACGGTGGGTGGGACACAACGAGCTTTGTTGTTGTTCGAAAACAAGAGGAAATAAATGGTTTGACAAAATAAAACCAAACTGACGCAACTATCAGATATACTTATTACCTCTCTATAAGGTGACGCTTTCAGCTCCGCGTTCAGCTCTTATTTCTACATCTGAAAGTGTTTCTGTTGCTAGCACGCTAGCTAATCCTTTTCGAGTGACTTCTGCTCGCAAATTAACAGAACCGGAAACGCTTTCAAGTCATTTCTGGGTATTGTAGTTTATACTTGCCCTTGCTGTCATTGACTGTAAGGCAGCATGCAGACTGTTTAAACTACATTTTTTCTACTTGTGACGTATTTACATCGTCACGGTTTCTTTTTTTTTACACGCGCAGCCGTCGTTACGGTTTAGGATGCGCTGGGTAATTTTGCCCTCTGTCTTACATTTCAGGTTGGTGTAACGTAGGCAATTTATACCCAGTAGCAGGGAAATTATCACACATTCTGTGTCATTTGAGTTTATACCAAACAAGTGAGGATACCTTCAATATTTTTTTAACCTTAAAAGGAAAATAATTGTAAATGTAAAGGAGGGACATACATTTTTTAAATTAAGATTTTGCATTAATAAAGTTAAATGGCAGAGAAACCAAACACTGCCCAATTAACTAAAAAGGGCTTGTAATGAAAATATTGACTGATTGCATTTACACGGGCTCAAGAAGTCATACAAAACTGTAGTTTTACTATATTATGCTAAATTCAATTTATAAACATTTTGTAACAGTCATATGTGTCTTGAAACCTGTGCATGAGATTCACAAATGAAAAAAAAGCCTTTCCCCTCTCTTGCTGCCTTTCTCCACCTCTTAGCTAATGTGTGCTCAAAATGCTCTGTTTGACAGTGTTACCCTTTATGATGTCATAAGAGGAAATAAACCGTCATAATTGGTCTGTAGCAGCCCATTGGTCAAGCTCTGGCCCTCATTTAACTGTAACCCTTTAAGTTATACACGTTCATGTTTCTTTGTTACCGAGGTGTGGAACAGACGGGCTACAGATAGGTTGAAGAATCTGATTTATATTTGACGAATGCAGAATACATCTTTTCTCTACTCGCAACTCTCCCAACGGATGTGTTCCCCCTTTTTTTTATCCTCCCCCGAAAACAGTAGCCTAACCCAACATCTCCTGATCCGTTTAATATAGGAAAAAATACAGATATATAGCAAACAAATACCAATAAAATTATTATGTAAAATATTCTGTTACATAATGTATAATTCAATGCTCCTGGGCTTTCTTTACAAACTAACTGGTTGTGGGAGCGCAGCCTTCAGTTTGGGGCATTAGGGGACCTTTGATATGTTGTCTTGAAATTAACCCATGACAATAGAGGCTGACAAAAAAAATTGTTTTTTTTATTAAAAAAAATGCAGGTTTTACTATGATTACCTCTCATAGTACATGTTAGTCACAGTGAGTGAGTTGCATGCTATTGTTAAACATATACATAAAAATTGAATATAATTCGGTAATTAAAAAAGGTAACCGCAATCAAACTCTGCACTAAAACTAAGTTTTACGCATCTTTATTTAAAATAAACTATTTTGAAACAGTGACACAGGCCTCATCATGTGGAACTGAGATATGTAGGCCATAGCAAGTAAAACTTAATGCTTTGAGAGTCAAATTGCACAGTTTCTGCTTCACCCAATAAATATTTTCGAAATAAATTAGTAATAATAACTCCTTTTCCCCCCCGATGTTCTGTTTTGGAAAACATTGGTGAAACACCAAGTCGGATCAAATTGACCCTGTAGTCTTTCCTCCTGCCTGTCAGACAACAATGAGGGTTTAATTCCCACAGAGCGCGCAGTAAACTCTGAAGCATGGCAGCTGAAGGCGAAAAGAAACCGGTTCTTGAGATGGTAAGAAGTTAGAAACGTTCGTGTTTGTCAGTTTTTTAAATCAGACATTTGTTTTAAACACGGTGTTATTAAACTTAACTGAAATGTTATCATTGGAGAACCAGAGCCAGTGTTAGCATGTCCTACAAACCCCATGTTCTTCTCTCACGTGCGCAGCTGCAGCAGTTAGCAACATTTAAACCTATTTGCTTCAGTTCTTCTACTGGACAGATTTCTTTTGCAGGGTTCATTGTGGACTATTTATATTCTGGAATTTTGGAAATTAGATTGATCTAAAATTCAATCAGTTGTTTAACATGTATGTCTTATTTTAGGCGCTGATTATCCCAGTTTTTCCACCGCATTTTCTAATACAGCAAAAGATTTCCCATATTTTCCTTTTTTTATTAAGTGATCTACCATGTGAACCATTTAGTTTGCATAAAGGAACATGCCCTTTTTATTTAAAGCTACAGTGTGTAATTATTATAGGCCATTTACTGATAGAACTCTAAAATATGTTATTTATTATAATCTACAAACAGAGTCCCAAGCTTTATATTTGCCTTATAATTTGCTATTTGTAATTTTATAGGAGTGGGTTGCACATTTATGGCACTATTCAGGGGCGGAGCTAGATAGGGGGCCCCTTAGCCAATCTGTGGCCACCTCTACCATTTATTTCCCTCTAATACAGATGATGGCAGCGGTAATACTCTAAATTGGAATATTCAAAACATTTATATTTTTTGTGGTTAATTATACACATAAATATACTAACATCAAAGGTAATAAATACAGATTTCATCCTCTTTTCAGAGCTAGATTTTGTGTTATATGGGGTAAAGAGAAAATGTCTGGCAGTCATCTGGGAGTCTCCAGTGAAATTGTGGATAAATAACTATTTTAATAAAAACTTATCAATTTATGTAGATTAGTGTTTGTAAATATCAAATTTATGCAGAATGTTTATTGATAAAAGTAGGTAAGTAATGAGAAAAGAAAAGGTTTACGCCCCAGATTTCAAAACTGAAAGAATTGTATCCACTATACTTTTTATCTAGAAAGCACGGATGTTTGAATATATGCATCTATTTGTTAGCAAAGGCTTTAGGAAAGTATAGTTTGTCTTTATTTAGAAAATATGGATGTTGTGCTTTTTCATGTTCCTGTTTGAACAGTGTAGATTGACCCTGAGGTTCTGGTGCCTTTCTGCTTTCGGCCCCTCAGTGTACATTGGTTAATGCCTGGCCACCCTTATTAAAATGTTCTGGCTACGCCCCTGTCTCTATTTATTCACTGGATTGCTGATAGCCCGTTGGTAGTACAGGGGTTGAAGCAATGGCACAAATATCGGTAAGAAGAGACAGCAGTTGCTTACGGGCCCTCGACCTCTTAGGGGCCCCATCAGTGACACTTGGTGGCCCCCTACGCAATTGTAGACTAGGACATCTGTATGCAGAGGTAATGGTGTGAACACATTCCTCTTAAACCCACCTGATACTGAAGTGGCTGACTGGACCATATTTATGCCTCAACATGTACCAGATTTCAACATGATGGTGAGCCAATAGCAAAGCAGACAGTGGGACTTACTACATTCATAACTGTGTATAGTTCATTAAACGGTTGGTAAAAAATACACACTTATAATATGTTTCGAACCGCAGTAATGATCTTAAAATAATAATTTTTTTTAAGTATTTTTACACTACGACTTGGAATTATAGGTAATCCAGAGTGTAGATTAAAACCATAACCGTTATGTACAATGTATTGGTGATGATGGATACCAAAGAGAGTAGCGGATTCCAGAAAAGAAAAAGGAAAGAAGCATCTCCCTGAAATGAGTTTTTGGAACTTGGGATGGCTGTAACATGTGGTGGTGCACTGTCACCAATGGTTCCATTTTTCTGTGTGTGATGTGTGATCATATACTACTGAGAATTGTATCTGCTTGGCAGATTTATGGAACTGTAGCCCTATCCTGAACCTTTATCACATGTTGTACTTCACATGGGGCCCACCCAGATAATTTTATTTATGGGCCTATTGTTGTGTCGTTACACCATTGGCTTAAAGTGAAGTCATCGGCCGCCATGTTGGTACTCCCTAGTTAGACCGGTCGCAATGTAGACGATACTTGCACTAAAGCACCGAACAATGATGATGTTCTCATTTTCAGGGGGACTTAAGACTTTTAAAATAAAGATAAATTCATCAGTTTGACATACACTTGTTGTTTTATAGAAACAGTAGATTACTTTAAGTAATCATAATTAAAAAAAAGGCATAGTCATTATGAAGTCAATGAAGGAGGTCTTCAACAGGGGGTCTGTGACCCCTATGGGGTCCACGGAGGTACTGCATGGGGGTTTGCGAAAGTTTTGGTTAATTAGACTTTTTTTTTTATATATCCTGCCCTGCAATTTTTTCAATTAATTGAAATGTCTTTAAAATCCACATTAACATGAATTCAACACACTGTAGTAAACAGATAATGTATATATATATATATATATATATATATATATATATAATGTATGTATATATATATATATATGTATATGTATATATTTATATGTAAATTAAAACTTAATAATTACTGCATTGACATTTCACAGTGAATTACTTTCTATTTACCTTCTATTTTCTAACTTTAGAAACAATGTCAATGGTTAACTCAGTCAGTGTTTTCAAGTCAGTCCGAAATAGCCAGACTATGCTAAGCTACATATTGTACTAATGAATACATCGGCGTATATATGGATTTTCGTAGTGACTACATCCACTGACAGTGAAATTACCTGGAAATGTCTTCCCACAGCCGGCAAACTGCTTGTTTTTGCAACCAAATGCTACCAATTGGCATTTACTGCGCATCTCCATGGGAGGGGGGAGAACCAGCGGACGGTGGCTTCATTTTTGGGGGCAATCAGCAATCTAGTGAATAAATAAAGATCAGCGATATATGGAGACAGACATCTTTGCGCTACTTCAGCACAGAGTTGACAAAACGGTGACTATGACTGCAGTAAGTTAGGCATGTATTAAATCTATATCCTACACAGACTGATAAAATACAATAAATAAAAATAACAAACCTCGTCATCACTTCTGGATGTCATGGAAATCATATTGTACCATGACGGCCTTTGTATTTTGAACATAGACTAGACATAAAATTACCGTAGACACCTTTTATTGTCGTTTTGTACACACACACTGTATACAAAACTAAATTTCGTATAGTCCAGCTTTTCAGACAGTAAATGAACATTTCTGTTCCATAAAGTGCAGCAGTGATCAAATTTAAAAATTGTGGGAGAAAAAACATGGTGCAGAAAACGCATTAATATGGACGTTCAGAGCATTAATATATGTGATGCAAATATGCAGTACTTTTGGTTTGGTGTTATCAGTGTGAGGCAGAGTTTGTGATATGATTTAGAGTTTTTTTTTCAACAGTTTAGCTTGCTGTCATTTTGCACATCTCTGATGTTGCTGCTATTTTCTAATAGCCATCATTGTAAAAATATAGCTGTATATTGGTTATTTATTCTCCAGGTGCACAGTTTTTATATTGTTAAAACACTTTACAGTACATTATTTATTGTTTGTCTTTTAACATTTCACTAGTACTATTTTTTAAAGGTCCACACATTTATTTATGACCATTTTTTCTTTAAACTTTTGCAACTGTAATTCACTAGTAATTTTCTCCATTGTGGGACAATAAAGGGATTTTTCTATTCTATTTATTGCTAGTCGCTTTTTTGAAAAAGTCGCTAAAGGGGTCTTGGAAGTACTCCACCCCATTTTCTCCAAGTATCCTGAATCAATTCAATTTTTGATTCATACAGTTCTAAATTCGATTAATTTCGATTCAATCTGTTTTTACAATAATGAAAGGAAGTGGTTCAACTGTGTTTCCAAAATATTCATGTATTATATTTTTTCCTTCACACATTAAACACAAAGTGCGAACTTGTTAATCAGACAGTTTAAACTTGAGATGTGAACAAAACTGTCTCATAAGTGCAAACTTGTTTGTGAAAAGTGAAAAAGTGAAGCCTCACTCGAGCAAGAGGACGTGACACAGCAGACATGCATGAGCTGCATTATCTTCTCTGCAAAAGCACAATGTTTTGCAGCGTTGTCTGTAACAACTACAGGGTGTTTTCCTGGTTAGCCCCCATTTGTTAATGTCTCCAGGTCAACCTATTGGCTATATTTGAAGCTGTCTGGGTTTAAGTAATCTTGAATGCATCTTTCCTGCTCATTTGACTGTGAACGTCACGCGCATCACTATAAAACTAATCGATCTCATTCCCTAGACATCGATTTGCAAAAATGTAAAGGAATTGATCCAAAATCAATTAAATCGATTTTTTATTTTTTTTTACCCAGCTTTACTTGGAAGTCGCTAAATATATCAGCAAAGAAGCTAATTTTAATTTCTCTGTCTCAGTGAACTGATGGTGATCTTAACAGCGCAGGGTACACGTTTTTCGTAGCACTTCCCTCTACATGTGTAAATAAGTAGGTAAATGTCTCTACAAACATGGCCCCTTTGGCGTTATGTTAATTAAAAGTCAGGATGTTGGCATAAGTCCATTGTAATTCTAAAAGTTTCAGCTTAATTAGTGTCTATGCTTAAATGCCTTAGGGAAGAAGCCCAGATCTCAGTCAAATTGCCGATGCCCTCATAAAAAATTAGCGTATCAGCCTGATTTTCAGCACAATGGTGACTTTTTAAATGTAACGCCTGGTTAAGGTGTAATACGCTGGCGAGAAACCTGCAGCAGCGAATCAAACAAACATGGCAGTGGAGGAGGACTTACAGCTGTTATTATCACATTTGATTATTTAGAAGATTTGAGGTAATTTGGATTCTGACTGTGCAGCACCTAGAGCTGCTGTCAGATCTTGTTATTGTACAACGCTGGAGTATTTTTAAGCAAGACCAAAAAAAGCAACTCTGTTTGAAATGAAAGAGTTTGTAATCAGTTTCCTTCACCAAGCAACGCGTGAAGCTCGACTCCTAAAGTAGCAGTGTGTGTCTGTCAGCAGATGCCCTGAAACAGCAGCATGTCGTTAAGAGGCAGCCATGCCTACATGATGTGATTAAACGCAGCTTAATTTAGGTGATGTACATTCAGTCATGACTCTTCGCTCCTAAATGGAGCCATTGCTGTTGTAGCTATGATTCAAAGCCGATGCTTCCCCAAGGACCAAAATGTAACTTCTCTTATCTTTAAAACAAGATTAATTGATTCAGATGTGAAGGAAAGAAGATATGCATGACATAAACCAGGTCATTTTCTGTGTGGCCGTTGTGCACTGTGTAACATTTATCTTGTGTTAACAGGTCCAGGCTGATGGGGCCGATGACGGCTGTGTGACGTTTGTGATGCACAATGAAGACCATACGCTGGGCAACTCCCTCAGATATATGATCATGAAAAAGTCAGTGATTTTTGTTCTTTTCCTGAGACAAAACTTTAATCTAAAAACTCACACGCATGTAGGAAGGAACTGGTTCCTCCCAAAACAGACAGGATTAAATCGGCTCATGATTTTCATGCTTCATCTGTGATTTCTTAGGTCTATTTCTGGTCTGGCAGAGAGATTAAAACCTTTCCTTTCGCACACTTAAGCAAAACATTCAGAACAATACTTTGTCTCACCTTGACCTTCCTGTTTCCCTTTGTCAGCCCGGATGTGGAGTTCTGTGGGTACACCATCACCCATCCTTCCGAGAGCAAGATCAACTTTCGCATCCAGACACGAGGTCAGCCCCGGGCCTTCCATTCCTCTTAGTCCTTCACAACTCCTGTACTTTTCAAACCCCTAAACTTTTTTATTGTTTTCAGTTCATTGTAGGGCTGCAACTAATGATTGGTTATTTCGATTAATTGGATATCCAAAGATTCTTTAAATAAGACTTTTTACGAAGGTGAAACTCAAAGTATTGGACTTGAAGAGTTCTGGATAAACCACATTAACAGAAAAAAAATTAATTTGAAATGCAAAATAATGATATATTTTTTACAATCTAGCTCTTATCAGCTAAAGGTATGTTTTAGAGTCTCTATACTCCAGTTAACAAGTAAATGATTAATACATTAGTAACAAATTATTTCAATGATTGAATAATCCTGATTAATCTGATTAATTGTTTCAGCCCTAGTTCATTGGTTGAGTTAGAACCAAAACATTTATCTTATTGTACATAAAGCGGCACTTTTCTAAGCCTAAGACACAGTTACTTAAGAGGTCAGGCAAAGAGGGCGTTATTTTAAAAACAAACAAGGAGGCCCTTGGTAACTCTGGAGGGGAGCTGTAGAGGCATAGCTCAGGTGGGAGATTTGTTGATGGCTTAAAAAAAAAAAAAGCTGTTTATAGTAAACAGGTGGGCGCAGTGGTTAGCATGCACAACCTATTTCACGAGGAAGACTTAGGCCCGTCCACACGAGAAGTCAAAGCGAACCGCGCAAACGCTAATATTTTCCAGAACGTTTGTCTTAAAGACGGAGACGTGAAATAAATGTGATCTCATCCACACGAATGCATGAAAACGCTGCAAAATGTATGCCAGCGCCGGCCTAGAAGTGGCGCTTGTGGTGCCAAAGCAAAAATAGGCGAAAACTGGCATACGAAATTTTGGGCATGCTTGAGTAATATTTATACAACAACCAACCGAGAAAGCGAGGAGAAAATGGCCCTGCGGGTCCATTTTAGATGGTTCAGTCAAATTCAGGTGCTGAACTATGTCGTGCGATATTGCTCTGTTCTTCCTGGAGATATTCCAGAAGAAGAAGATTCTGTTGTAAAGCCCCACAGCAGGGTGAGTAGCATGAGCAACAGCAACCATTCAACACAGTAAAGGCGTCATTGTTGTTGTGATACTGTGTCGCAGTCTATGCGTGTTTAGAGGCTGACGCTATGACGCATGCGTGTAAGAAAAAAAAATGCGGTTAGAGCTTAAAGATGGAAACGCCAAAACGGCATTTCAAAAATCTTCCCACTCTGAAGGCTGAATAAAAAAGATCGTTTACAGACCCGCGAAACGCCGGCTTGGCATGGATGAGGAGAGCTGGTTTGGTGAAAAATTTGTGAATTTAGGCCAGGGGTTTTGACTTAGTGTAGGACCCAGGGGCCTCAGTCCTCGAAGCGGCCGACTAGGGTTCAAATCCAACCTGTGGTCCTATGCCGCATGTCTCTCCCTCTCTCTTATAGCCCACTTTCCTGTCAGACTACTGTTGGAAAAAATGAGCCGCTAGTGCTGTGAAAACTCAAAAAAGAAAGTCATAACTTCACTTGGAGGGACTGTTTAACCATTCATCATTCATTCTCCTCTTGTAACCTGGCTATGGCCCCTCTCTTATAAGCTTCACCCTTCCGTGACGTAAGACCAGCCAATTTAGGTCATTTAAGCACCTGCCGTCTGAATTTCTGCAATGCGCACCAAGGAAAACTTGGAACTAAACAGACGGCTCCATGGAGAAAAACAAATGAAAAGTGTACGCTCATATAAACATGTAGAGACATCGGATGATTTGGCCCATAAATATCACCACGGTGACTCATGGATGACGCCAAGAGGTATAAAGAATGTTGGAAACTGGTTTATTCTACTTCTAGATGTTGTGTTGTACACTTACAGTTTGTGCCGTATCCACATGGATTTGGACTGAATATTTAGAACAAGGGTAAAGCTGCATGTAGCATAAACGCTGCAGACATGATCAAGCACAACTGAGCCTGTCCTCTGATGCTACATTGAGTCTGCTGAATAGCAGAATCAGCTGGTTTACATGCAAAGTCAATGGTTAACACGCATCAACGTGCATCAAAAGGTCCTGGAGTGTGTTTTGAACAGCAGGAGCAGCTAATCTTGACACATTTAAGCAGCTGAAGCTGCGCCTCATGAGCTTCTGAGCTTTTGATGCATGTGACGTCCTTCCCAAGCAGCAAATGCTGTAGTTGGAAAATTTTAACTTTAGCTGCTTGATGCAGCAAACCATTGGTCTGATTGGTTCACATCAACCAATCAGAGAAGCTGATGTGGGAGCTGGCAGGGAGACAGACACAGCACTGCTGATGCAGATCACTACGATCACTCCTCTAAAACAGTTAATTAACGCCTAAATTAACTTAGAATTGCTGGCAAAATATGTTCGCTTTTATTTTTCTGGGCCCTGCAGTTTGGATTATGTACATGAAGCAACGAACCGTAGCAGAAAACCCCCAAGAATCGACCGGGCTAGAGGCAGCTGTTGCTGGGGGTTTCCACTGACAGCGCACCGCTGGTGTAAGGGGGTTGCATGCTGGTACGACAGCGAATTAATATTTGAAAGCAAGATCGTAATCTTGATGAACTGACTCCATAGAGGATGTTTTGAGGTAGACTTTCTCACTTTAAAAAATATTAAAACTACTTTTTATCCACTTATAACAGCAAATATAGCAAAGCCGTCCTCTGCCATTGAAAACAGGAGCACCAGAAGCATCAGACGTATCTGGACACACTTTACTGGACACGTTTCAGGAGCATCAAAGATCCTCTTGAGGCGCGGCTGACCTCAATGTGTACTAGGGGTATAAATCACACCCATCATGGCTTATCTTCGATTCAGTATCGATTTCCTGACCCAACGCATTCGATTATTTTCGATACTCAAGAATACACCACGATATCTGACACTCGTTTGATTAATTGGTTCAGTTTTTTGTTTGTTTTTTTACAATCTTTACAGGCTAGACAATCGTTTCAAATTTGAAATAAATCAATGAAAAGCTGTAATCGCTATGCATTTTTTTTTTTTGAGAAACTACAGAAAATAACAGAAGTAGAAAAAGTTGTACTCCACCTATTCCTATTAAAACCTCATTCACTGAAAAATAGTATAATACCCCTGCGTTATAGATTCCACAGAAAGGCCTTGCATCAAAAAAAAATACTGCACTGGAAATCAGTGTACAATGAGGTGCAATGCAATACCTCAGCTTTAGATGTCCCCGCCCCTCTCCACAGATGCGTCCGCTGCTCCTCTCTCACAAAATTACAGCTGACTGCAGAAGCAGATTACATGCGGCAGACAGGAGGCACGGCTTCTCTTGTTTTCATGACCGAAATTGCGGAAAACAACTAGTGAAGTTTTGACCTGCTAGAAGAGCGAGGTGCGTGAGAACGCTGATGCAGTAAAAGCTGCTTTTTGTCTAAATCTGCCTTTATTGCCTCCCTCACTACTACCAAGGGGTAAACAGATGAAAGTTATGACTGATTGCTCTATTTATCTGTCAATGTTTAGAATAATGTCTAAATGTTTGTCCTGGCATGACCCTATTCGCTGTTTACCACATGTGGTTGAGAGTTTCCTTCAGTTTTTAGCGTACTTTTAGCCTCTGTGTTCACTTGCTGTTCGCAACTGGTGTCAACTGATGATTTTCAAATAAAAAAAAAAGTTCAGTTTATTCCCTTCATTCGGTTTAACTCTGATATAAAACAGTATAAACTGTAGCGCTGCTGTTTCTTAGACTTGATTTGAAATATATGCAATATATTTATGTTTTTATTTGTTTTTTTATTGGATTAGTATTAAAGAGAAAAGGTTATCCTATCCTCTAAAGGCAGAAAGTGTGTGAACTCTTTATGTTTACGAAAGCATAGTTTCTGTATCAAATTGTTATTCACACGATATCCACTTTCTTTTCATGTGTAGTTTGAGCCCTCCAGTGTATTGTGTTTGGCATCATTAAGAACATTTTTAAAGACGTACTTCACAGAATCTTAATCTTTTTATGTAAGTGAGACCTTTTCCCATAGAGTTTAAAATTAAATTAAATTACAGCACAAAAAATATTATCCCCTTGGGTCATTAAAAACATAAACGTCCAAAAGAAGCTAAATTACTTTACAGATTAATCCTGTTTGCGTAAATCTCCTGAATATTAACTGCTTAAAACTTAATGCAGTCATTTGACTGCATTAATTGAGGGAATTGCATTTAACTGGCTTGATGTCAATGATTTATTTTCTATATTTAAATTTTGTCGGGAATTTGTATATCCACCTAGCCTGGCTGACGTAGTCCCACTCAATTCTAGTCAGAATATGAGTCTGATACTGCTCCATAGAGCTGTGATTATGGGGCGTGTTTTGAACGAACCAGGAAAAAAAATGCCTCTGCACTCAATTGATAGACCTACAACCAATAAGAGCAACGGAGTGCAACGTGACGTATGTTAAGCGAGGCATAGTTGTTGTCCACAAAAAAATCAAAGCGTGCAGTTGCATGCCTAGAATAAGAAGATGAGACTTAGATCGCTGTTTCTCTGTTCCTCTTTTAAAATTAATTTGCTGTCGACATATCTTCTAGAACAGACCTAATAGCAGAATCTACTCACCCAAACCTCTCCAGCGCAGCCATTGTTGTTGTCACCCAAGCGCGCTTTGGTCACGCGTGGTTGATAACGTTACTCTTGATCATCTGTCCATCATCGTGATAAAGCCCTCGGCCCTGACAATTTGATTGGATCGCCTGACAGTGGGCTTCTAATACTTTCGCTGCTACTATGGAGTAGAGCCAGACCAACTTCCCCTACCTCTAATCTTGTGGGCGGCCTAAGTTCGACTGGCACTCCAGGCTAATATCCACCTGCTGTGGATATACAAATTATTAGCTAACGATGGAGTTTGGTTCTGTTCTGAGCCTCTGCAAATAATTTTAGAAAACCCCTAAGTATTGTCTTAATCAGAATGTCTTAAAGCGACAGCGTCTTCAGTCAGAGGCATTTTTTAGAGCCACTGTAAGACTGACCTCTACAGGAGGTCCTTCCTGACTACAGCAACTCTTAAAGAAACCCCTTTAATAATAGTTGCATCATTTAATTTATCACTTGGATCTGTGGAGTGTTTTTAAAGTAAGTTAGATTGCCATTTGAGGGGAAATAAAATTAAACCCACAACATAGAACCTCTCAGCTGTTACCCAAAAAAATGTATTACAGTATAATACCTTATTGATAAGTTTCTGTTATTGTTTTTGTTGTTACTTGTTTGTTTTTAATTGGCAGATAAACTATTTCTATTGTCCATCTCAAGGACGGTGCAATGGATTTTGCTCTTGAGATTGAGCTCTTTTTTTTTTTTTTGTCAAATTAAAACCTATTTCAGTTTTGGGCTGATGAGGGCTATCAAAATCTTTAAAAGGATCCTACTAATATTTTATCAATTTAAAGTACACTTTAATGTAAAAGAATATACTTAAAATCAGCTGAAAAGAAATCAAAATCAACTTTTAAGCACCAAAATAGACAAAATAGGCTCTTCAAGCCACATGGTAAAAAATGCAGAAAAGATCTCCTACACCTTTAAAGATCATTGTCAACTATTTTTGTTAAAATATATTTTCTAAATAATGCTTTTACTGAAAGTTTAGTGGCGCAGAAAAAAAATTCACTGACAAAAATAATAGTATAAAGATAATTGTTTTATACATATTCATGGGTTCAAAATATATTGCTTAAAGAAAATAAAGGTATTGTGTAAACGACACATTAAAACTTTATTACAATCAAATTAGTGTGAAATAAAGCTGTCCACACTGATTGGCAATCAGTTTCACATCTTGTTCATCGGCTGACAGCAGCACAGCCCTCCATGTGCTCATCCAGAAGAAGAGTAGCATGACTTCCGCCGTTAGGTAACAGGAGTCATTTGTGAAAGCATATGCTGGTGCGGTTACGGCCCTGGGTTCCTCCTAATGCAGGGACAATGAACCTAGACCTCATGTAGATTGGAGTGTGTCATGAAAGATAGGCTTTTATCAAAGCTATTTTTGCTGGCTGTTGGTTCCCCAGACCTGAGTCCATTAAATCGCATCTTGGACCTGTATGTAATACCATCGCTTTAGACACACCAGACTGTCCGGGGTTGGTATGGTGGTTAAATCTGGGAGAATCTTCCTCAGAGACCATCCTCCACCTATAGGCTGAGGAAGGCGTACTGCAGAGGTCTTGCTAACACATCGATTTCGGCTTGGCTAAGGAGGCTCTGGAATTACTGAGCATTCGAGCAAGGAAGAAATCACTTGGTATAATGGCGTCCCCGAAATGGGTACATTATAAATTCCATCTAAAGAACTGGGCGTTTCGGAATCACCGGGAACATGCGGCAAAATTGCAGACTGCGTTCCGCGCAGATCAATTAGAAATATTTTAAAAACGTCATTTAACTTCTCGGCCAGGAATTAAAGGAAGACGAAAGCAGTTGATGCTAAAATAGTGATCCTACATAAAGTTAAATAAGGGCCTGAAACAGAAAACGTAGCTTATCTCTAAGGATATACCCTCATTAAAAGCATATATTAAAATCTTCTATCTCTTCTGGTTTAAGGAAGTGAGGGAAGCCTTTGTAAGCCCAGAAACTGTTTTTATTATTGTTTTAGCTTTTTTACTTTTATTTATCTCATTTGTATGGGAACGATTCTAACACACACTTTCAGATTTGCAGGGCACAATAACAGGAAAATGGGAGAAGAATCTACTGCCTACTATGATAAGACACTTTCTGTACCTTAATCCAGTCCGTGTGACCATCGCAATCGGAAATCAAAGATTCCAATGCCAGCATGCAACCTGTGTGATCCAGGCTTTAGCCTAAATGCTCCATTGTGTGGGTTTACAAACTGGAACCGTGATTATAGTTTTCACACATGGGGAAAAAAAGAACATGTGATGTTAGTTACCATCATAGTTCAGCTGTTAGAGCTTCCATCTGGGTTGGGTTTTCAATAATGTCTTCTCTGATCGTTTCAGGAGGGATTCCAGCTGTGGAGCCTCTGCGAAAAGGCCTCAGTGATCTCCATGATGTTTGTCAACATGTCCTCAACACCTTTCAGGTACAACTCTCCAGCCAAATATGATTTTTTTTAAAGGTTCTCTGTTGGAGCCCCTTGGTTGCCTGTTGACCTTTGCAGTAAGGAAGATTTAACACCAGGAATATAATTATTTACGGTCCTGAAAGAAAACTAAGAGTAAAAACATGAAAGGAAGAGTGGAAACAAAAAGCGGATGCTTGTTTTATTTTCACTCTTTATAACCAGTTTTTCACCAGACCTCCTAATTAACAATGTTTTACTATGTACTATTACTGAATAATAGTACAGAGAAACACAGAGCAATGAGTCCAAATATTTCTGACTGCTTGGATGCGTTTGATGTCACCTTCTTACATCTTTAGTTTGGATCTCCATCCTGCTCTTCTCTGAAGTCAATTTAAATAATCCATGTCAGCTTGTTATGATTTGATCCTTTGCTGATGGCCCTGTAGGAACATGGCCTGCACTGTTAGATGTGAATCTATTTCTACAGTTGGTGTTTTATTGCTGTGGCGTCGCCATTCTCTTTGAAATGGTTCCTTTTGACCAAAGTGTTCTTCAGTGCATTCAGATCTGCCAACGGTTATCGTCTGAATGCTTGTGGCACAGAAAATCTCCAACTGCTCGTGTGGTTTAGGAGCCGTGGCTGCTGTTGGTTCAACTCCCAGAAACTCATAGCAGGCGGTCCATCCATTCCATCCTGTCATGTTTGCGTTTTGCTGCTGTTCTTTTAGCGTGATACATCATCCTAGTCTGAACGTTTGGCCTGCTAATCCACAGGCTCCAGTTTTCTGGTTGACTCGCTACCAAAGCTGGAAATACACTTAGAATTACAGCTAATCTGGAAGCTCATCAGTCATCCCTGTGAGTTGGTTGTCATCGACATCAATCTTGTGGAAGGGTCCAACTTTCTGCTCGCTGTGGGGATTCTGAGATTTCTGTTTCTTGGAAGAGAAGAAGCAAAAGAACCCTGCTTCCCAGACTGGGCTCAGTCTTAGGGATGGATTATTCATGTACAGCTCTACAGGCTTTTAAAAAGTTTTCATTTTACTGAAACTTTAAACTTTAGAGATAAACATCTGGAAGGTGTGTTTTGTACGGTGGCTGAGAAGTGCAAAACACATTTACAATTCAAAAACACATTAACAAATAAAAAACAAAATAACATTTGAAGAAACAAAATTATATTTTACGAAACAATTTATTTTTGAAAAAAAAGTTACAATTTTTAAAAACACATTTACATTTTAGCAAACAAATTTACATTAACAAATAAACAAAATAACATTTGAAGAAACAAAATTATATTTTATGAAACAAATGTATTTTTGAAAAAAAAAGTTTAAATTTTTAAAAACACATTTACAATTCAAAAACACATTAACAAATAAAAAACAAAATAATATTTGAAGAAACAAAATTATATTTTATGAAACGTTTATTTTTGAAAAAATTTAAATTTTTAAAAAACACATTTACATTTAAGGAAACAAATTCATTTGACCAAGTTAGATTTTTAGGTCAGAGAAAGTTTCATTTAAAAGAAAAAATACATTATAGGGAAAAAATTTACATCTAAAAAATATTGACTATTCGAAACACTTGTACAAGTGCAAAGACAAACTGCAAGTGGCAAAACACATTTACATAGACAAAAACAAATTAACAAAAGACGGCTACACGGAAAGGGAATGTCCCAGTGGCCGGATGTGACGTCACGATTACCCTGACTTGTAGTACAAACAGCTCAATCTGTAGTCCTCCTGCTTCACGTGAAAAATCAGCGGCGATTTTAGATGGAAAGAATTGCACTGAAGCTGTTTTTCTTAAGTTTACGCTAACCGAACAATGTTTTCAGCCAATTTACACCATTTTGTTCTTCGTGCGGACGGTCTCTGGAACTTTTACGGGACACGG
>JAGKQL010003801.1:0-18299 GCA_018398635.1 Cyprinodon brontotheroides | reverse complement strand
GAGGGTGGAAACGTAGATCGATCGGTAAATCGAGAGCTTTGCCCCCCCGATTCAGCTCAACACGACAGTCCCACATTCTGATTAAATGTATGGCAGTAATTTCTCCTTATAGGGTGGAGTGAATTTCACAAAAGGGGTGGAATAAGTACAGACTAGTACTGGAAAAGGACTAGCTGTATTAAAAAAAAGGACATAGCACACTTATATTGACCATTTTTTGAATCAAAGTATAGATCTAAACTGAACATTTTTGTAATGTTAAGATGAACTGAAAATCAAATGAACTAGGGGGTCTAAAAAAAGCGTTATGCTTAGATTTAAAAAATGGCATTCATTTTTTTATTTTTTGTCATTTAGCTTTGCTTTAAAGATGGAAAAAAGGCAGAGTTGACATGGGTAAAATGGCAGGGAACTGATTATTTTAAGGTTGAGATCGTCTTTAAATCTGTAAAGGTTGGAGCTTTTTATCCTGGCAGGCAGTTCTCCATATTTATAAATAGAGAAGGACAAATGATGCTGATCACAAAGATAAAGTCTCTGCTGTTTAAAGAAAATTATATGACTTCATATATCATAGAGAAGCATGGGTCTCGTCGTATCAAACACTATGTTTTATAATCTGTTCAGCGGACATCCTGCAACTCATCATTAGAAAATATTTCCGTTTCCTTGATTTGTAAAGCAGACACTTTGAGGAATAAATGAGTGGGATGGGGGACATGCTACACCAGATTGTGTTCAGGGGAAAAGCAAAGGACAGCTGGAGAAAGGAGATACACTGCAACTCTGTAGTCTTTGGAAAGGTTAAATAAGCACAAAGCTGTGTCTCTACCGATAGTACTCCTTTGTTGCTGCTGTTGTGGTAGCTGTTATTTTGTGCCTTTGTGCCTCTTTGGAGCACTTGACCATTATGTTCAGTTACATCCAAAGTCTTTTGTTGTTACCTGGGGCCTGATTTCTGTATATCTGCCCCTCTTCCTCTATTCCTTTTTCTCATGAGCCATCTATCTTTCTCTTGGAGTCCCTGCTGATATCCTGAGGGGGGGCCGCACAAAGTTAGACTTTCACCACACAATGAGGTCCGTGTATGTTGCCTTCAAGTGTTCGGGTTGAAAAAACACTTACAGGAAAACCATCTAAAGCAATCTCCTCCGGGCTGAAGGGAGACTGTATAACTGACTCTGTGTCGGTGCACATGTCATTTACATAGAAACACAGTCATAGACACTGAGACTGTGATACATTGCTGAAGCTATTTTATTTTTTAAAGCTGCAGCCTGTGGCATTTGGTGTAGTAGGGGGTAATAGATCACTTCCTGTTTCACTGTCACAAACTGTGGATCTGTTTGGAGTTTCTTTAGACAGATTTAGACTTAAACAACATTTATTGTCATTTTGTATACACATTTTGTTTTGTACAGCTCTCATGACATTTCCATTTCAAGTGCAGCAGTGATTGAATGTAAACAAGTGTGGGAGGAAAAACATGGTGCAAAAAATGCATTAATATGGAAGTTCAGAGCATTAAATATATATGGTGCAAATATGCAGTGTTTTTGGTTTGTTGTTGTCAATGTGATGCAGAGTGTGTGACATGATTTACAGTTTTTTCAATAGTTTAGCTGTATGATGGCGATGGGGAAGAAACCGTTTCGGAATCTGCTGGACCTGCATCGGATGTTACGAATTCTGACATTTTTCTCAGAATTCTGACTGAATTCTGACAGCTAACAAACATGTTAGCATAAAGCCGTAGCCATGTATGTATTAGAGACTAGCTCTCTTGTTTTAATCCCCTTCTGCTCTTCCGTTAATGAAATAGCATCACCGGGGACCCCTAATCACGTAAAATGTTGAATAATTGCGTCATTTTTCCATCAATGTGTCTAACTGTTCCCTTCCAAAAATAATTCACATCTTTGTCAATGAAGCTGAGTGCTCCCGCATCTCTTCTTGCATGATGCCCATCTACATTAAGATCCACAATTCTGAGACAAAAGTCAGAGAATTCTGAGATTAAAAACTACAGTGTGTAATTTTCAGCGACATCTATGGGTCAGACTACAGACCGCAGCTTAACATGAAACATCTCCCCCACCGCTTCTCCCCAACAACACGGCGTTCACGGGACAAAATTTCTTCCCGCGACGATCCATCACCTACCTTCTCAGAGTGAGGTTTTGTTTTACATAGATAATTTTACAGATGGTATTTTTTTATGAAAAAGATAGACAAAGTTAAAGGCACACCATGGGCTTAAGATAATAAATATACCGTTATTTTTTTCTACATGGTTGTAGCGTTTTGGTGAGCTGCTTTGGTGGTATAAAACAGGCAGTTATTTGTAGTCATTAGTTTTAACAGCAAGATTGTGTTAAGCTGGAAGAATATATATTCCCGTTTACAGAGTCTAAGTCATTTTGGTGGCATGGGGTTGCTTAGCGAGGGAGAGGGGAGGGGGCGGGCGAAGGCAGGGAGGCCGTGCAGCTAGGGCCAGGCTGAGAGAGGGAGCCAGCGGGGTGACTAGAGCAGAGGAGGAAAGGCTTGAAGATCTCCAAAGGAGCTGGAGAAGTAACGGGTATATATCCAGAAAATTATTTTACAGAAAATTACTGAATCATTACCTATGAAAACGTCAGGGGCGTTGCTGAATAAGTATACTGGAGAGTAACAGCATCATCGCGCGCCCGGCATGTTATTGTTTTAGACAGGTCTGAGCATCCTGTACTCCAAAAACTGCAGTGATATTAGACAATTGTGTGTGTAGGATTAATTACCTGTCCAAGAAAACTGGCAACAGCGTCACTTTGAAAACCTTTTCCTCCATCAGTGACTTCCATCGTGTCTGGGTGCCAATGTTGATCCGTGTTTTGTCGTTTCTTGCTTGTCGCGCTTCGCGTTTATTCACCGTCGTGTTCAGCTTCTTAGATGGCCAGGGGGTTAGGTGTCCGCCCAGCTTTTAGATTTGTGATACAGAGTAGGCATGATCCTCCATTAAGCCTGATGTTTGGCACACAGTGCCAAACAGTTTTACAAAGTCACTCCACCGCGCCTGCCGCCCCTTGTTCACCTTTCTTGTTACTGGTATTATACACATCTCAGTTCATCTCTCTCAACTTACGTAGTTATTTTTGGCGTCATGGGAGATCTACGCAATCGCTAGTTTGTTGCCTCTGCGCTTGCCGTGGCGCAAAGATGTCTGCCTCCATGGCTGCTTGAGACCAGCTCCTATGTAATTATAAATAGCGAATTCTAAGGCAAGCATAAATATTATGGTTAAAAGGCTGAGCTCATAGGTGATGATAAATAACATAGTTATGTATAATATATTGACTTTATATCCCTGTAATTGTACACACTGTAGCTTTAAGTCAAAATTCTGAGAGAAAGGGAATTCTGAGATTAAGTCCATTCTGCTTTACATCAATTCTCTGAAAAAATAATCAGAATTCTGGGAAAAGTCAAAGATTCTGAGATTAAAATCAGATTTCTGAGAAAAAAGCACGAATTCTGAGATTAAAGTCTAGAAATTCTCCAGATTTTCTAAGTCAGAATTACTCAGATTAAAGTCAAGGGAGATTTTTACCTTTTTCCGATATTAGAAACTGAAATAAAATTTAAAAAACTTAGTAGTCAACTACCTGTCAGACCTGTCAGAGGAGAGCCTGAGATCTTCCTCCTGGGGGCGTGAACTGACTTCTGCACACCTGTTTTCCATCTGCTCGTCTGGGCCAGGCTGCTTGGGAGGAGGAGGCTGACACTTCCCACCTGCCAGAGTGTTTGCCAGTAATGGGATACCAACAAACCTGAGCCAGCTAACTCTGATCTGTTTTCCTGATTTTTTGAGAACCTCTCTGACTCTGTGATTTTCGCTTCTGCCTCTCAGAACCTGACATATCCGGTAATCTGTCAACTCCTGGAGAAAACCCTTGTTGCCTGGAACCTGCCTGTCTGCCCTCCGCCTCAGCCTCCGTCTCCGCCTCTGCCCTCAGCCTGCTGATCAGCCTCTGGACCCTCAAGGTTCCCCCCCTGCCGGTCAGAATACCCCCACTAAACAGGTATTAACCCAAACCTCCGTTAAGCAGCAAGTTTCCTGGATCCACTCTAACCAATCTGTCCTCCTCTAGTTGCTTCCCTCCCGTGACCAGCCTGACGAACCAAGACCCAGTTCACATTTCTCTGAAAACATTGTCAATAAACCTTTTAACCTTTTTCCCTGTCTCTGGAGTGTTTCTGCATGTGGGTTAGAAGATTAGACCCCAACATGACAGAGTAATGCTCAACATGTTTTACTTGTACTCATGTAATAATGACCTGAATTAACAATACTCTTACAGTACATAGATACTGTACTTTAATCTGCGTTTATTATCTCAAATAATTTTTGTAATTTTTTTTTTATGCGTTACTTGGTGTACGGGGTTGGGGCGCTAGGTGGGTAATTAGCCCGAGGCACCAATTGGGCTAGGACCACCCCTGACCAAGTGTATGAATGCACACAACGCAGGCTCCCTTTTTTCCACTGTCAGGTACACCTTTTTGATCAGGCTAACACAAAAGGAAGAAGCCTTACACATGTGCAGCTCGTAGCATTTTTCTGAAAAATGTGCATCATTATGTCCATAGTGATGAGTGTTTTTGGCATTCAACACCATAAGAGTCAAACATCTTGGGCCATGGTGGTTAGACTACACAGGGCTGCTGGGGGTCCCTTGTTTTCATTTTTGAGAGGTGGCAACCCTTAAAGTGGAGGAAAAACCTGCAGAAGTCCCAGACAGTGTTAATCAGCTTGGCAACTGGAAATTCCTACCATTTCCTTTCCTTTTACACTTTCTATCACACTGAAGATTCTTTCCACACCATTAATACTTTCTGCTGAGTTGTTCATCCAGGCCCTTAGTTGCACTAATCCACTACAGCCATGTTATGCACCATCTGCCAAAAACACAACTACCTAGACTTAATGTGGTCACATCAGCAGATTAGAGCAGCTAAATGATGTGGGTAGTGCTGTATTACATGGTTTTATAGCAAATGTGGGAATGCTCAGATCAGGACAATTCACCTCTGAACAAACTATCACAAGACAAGGAATGTGAGGCAATCAAAACTGGATGTAATTCCTCAAAATTAGATTATATGGAACAGTTGTATTGTAGACTCCTTTTAACTAAACACCCATATATTGTTTATAATAAATTCCTGTTAATGTGGAAACGAGTGTGGTGCAGATGTAGTCAACGTTGCTTCTGCTTCTATCTGCAATGAAAGTGTCCTTAGTTACCAAAAATATAAAGATTTAAAAGCAACCTAATCCAATGTTTAAAATATATAGAAAACTAAGTTAATTAATTCAAAAGTTGTACATTTTTGCATATAAAAAATGCATTTGTGCTCCTGCTAATGTGTAGAAAACACATACAGTAGAAAAGTACATATTTAGACAATTTGAGGAAATGTTTTATTTATACTTGCAGGATGTCACTTGATGTTAAACTCCTTATCCTTAGCTCAGGACTGACTCTGAGGGATGCTCATGTTACCAACCTGCTGCTAATCAAACTAAACACCGCATAGTGAAATGTTACACCAGACTTTGTTTCGGCATTACCTACATCTCTCTTCTCCCCTAAAAGTACTAACAAAAATTAAAAGTACTAACAAAATATTAGTAAAGGCAAAAAAATATTGGCCTAAATGTTTTCCTTGAAGTTAAGCTTAATTTCAAAATCATTTAAAGCTCCCTAAAATCTTTCTTGCAATTTTTTTGCTGTAAATATAAACTTAATTGAATTATATAGACTGGATACGTAAAATTAAATCATCTACTTCATACGATTTAAGAGTTTCAATTACGACATGTAACAAATGTGCAAACAAATATCAGCAAATTTCATTACAGAAAATACATAAAGTCTAATTGAGAATCAATGCACTTATCAGTCCTGCATCAATAGCAATAAGCAGCCCTTGTCTAACAAGCCCTACTAGGCATCTTATTATAAGTGCTGAGAAATGAGAGAAGAAAATGATAAAATCCCTGATGTTCTAAATAAGCAAAAAAGAGCCTAATAAAAATGAAGTTTTACTAATGATAGATCTTTTTGAAGGTTTTAAGGAGACACAAAATGACACCTTTAAGCCCTTCTGACAGATTTGAAGCACTTAAATCTGCAGTGATTACTCATAGACCATTAAAGCGTATATTAAGCCATCATTGTTCTCAGTTTGTCACTTATTTCATATCAAACGCTGAGCAGAAACTTATGAAGCCTGACCCATTTACATCCTTAAAGTGCTTTCAAGTGAGCATTGTTCCAAAAAGCTCATAGAAGTTTAAAAGATAAAACCAGATAAAGTTGAATAATAGCGACCATGGCAACCGTGTGTTGCAAAAATGCTCAGAATAAGACTCAGCAGGGCCCCTTCCAGATAAAACCATTGAAATGCACGGCTTACCACTTTGAAGTGTTCAGCACTGCACTCCATGCCTCTGTAGGAACAGGAGAGCAGCATTTCCTTAATATCGTGGCCCGTTCGATCGTAGAATTCACGCATGTTGAAAGGTCGAGGCTTATAGTTGTCAAAGTCTGTCCTCTCCTTTAAGGTCTTCAGAACACTCTCCTCTACCAGATGTGGATCCCGGATTTCATACCTGGACAGAAAGATGATAAATTTAATTATTCAACATGTAAAAACAAGACATTTTTAAAAACAAAATAATTTATAACAATCACTCTATAAGAATTGTTCCAGCTTTAGAAGCACTTATTGATAATACAAACTGAGTGCTTTAAGGGAGGTTAGACAATCTGAGTTTCTGTGTTACATTAAAATAATTAATTTAAGGAATTCTTTAAAAACAATAGTGGTAAAAGAGAATAGTTGTGTTTTCTAAAAAGTTTTACCCATAATTTACTTATTGGAAGAATACTGCAGCTAATTTAAGAGAATAACACAAGAACAAAATCCATTATCATCAAATAACATTTTTATACAGGCTTGAAAAGCAGGGGCGGCTATTCACCAGGGGGCCAGAGTGTGGCCACAGAGAAAAATAATAAAATGAAAAAACAGGGCAACAATTAATCATTTGATACATCAAGGGGGGCCAGAAAGAGGTCATAAGTTGAAATCTTGATTTTTGGCGGGAAATGACCTCAATCAGTGTAGTAACTGACAGTTCATTTAATAATTTAGAGTGAATATGTGAACTTTCTAATCTGAACCCTTCACTGGGTCCACGTGACTTGATAAAAACAAACATAAGACCAAAAAACCTTACAATAAAAGTGTCCCTGTGATTTTTTTCCTATTTTCTATTTAATATACTAAATTTAAAAAAGAGGTCATGGATTAAGGACCAGAGTCTGGATCCAGACCCACCTGCTGGCTAATCTGGACCCAACCTGATTTAAAACATTTATAAATTACTGCATGTGTCTAACTTCACTTGCAACGCTTCTACTTTTATCACGGTAAATACGGTAAAGCCCTCCAGAGCTTCCAAGACCAGGCTGAACATTGATACAAATTAGCCAATGAGCTTCTGTCAGTCTGGGTTGCTGCTGCTGCTACTTTGAGACACAGCAGGCAAACCTGTGGCAAGCCGGCCGATGGGAAAGAAGGAGAAGATGATGAGAAAAAGAAAGCGTGGACTGCAGGAAGAAACCGTGTGTTGAACTGGTGACAGAAAAGTGAAATGGTGCTCAAAGATGACCCTGCACATTTTGAGGATGTTTGCCTCCCAACCTACTGCTGTGAAGCAGGATTCTCCACCATGAACAGAATCAAAATAAATCTGGATCCAGGCCCAGAATGAGGCTCCCTTGATATGTGCTTTAGAATGGCTTAGTTTCCATTCAAAACCCAGGTTTTAAAGCCTTGCAGGGCAGCATAAAACCCACTGCCAACATTAAGACGGTCAGTTCAAAAAACAATGGTCAGTTCAGGTGTTTTATAAAAAGTGAGTCAGTAAATTGTCTATGCAAAAATTCAAATTGAATCCATTGTTGCTCTCTATTTCAAAAAACAATTTTTGATTTTAAGATGGAAAAAACTTTCTATTTTTAATATTTTTTTATTTAAAAAACTCAATGTATAACATGGATGCATTTTTGTGCAGTAATGGATTATAATTAAAATGTCTCCAGACCTTTACTGGTTGTTGATTTTCTTTATTATGATTTTTAATTAGTTATCCCTGACCTAAACTGACGTGAATTCAGCTGCCGCAGGAATTTGTGGCCTTTTAATGCTGGAGGAGTTTGAATTCTCAACCTACTGTAGAAATAATTAGATTTATTACATCATGGGGGTCACCAACCAATGTTTCATATGGTGCTGCTTTGTATTTTATCCCTCATGTATATCAACAGTTGTGATGCTTTTTGTGAGAAAGATGCTATATAAATAAATCTTACTTCCTTTACTTACAGCCTTTTAAGACTGAGGGCTGCTTCATGGATACTGAGTGACAGGAAGGGCTACCAAAACTGACCTATAAACTGGGAGGATCAGCTGTCACCTAAACTTTATATATAATAAACATATTTTTATTGTTTTCTCTAACTCTAATTTTCTTTTATGATGTCATTTTTTTGAAATCCTTAAATGCTCTGCATGATTAAAATTATGACATGCTCTATAAATGATTAAAACAAAAGAGCAATGGAATAAAATAAGGTTTCTATTTTCTCCACTGTTAGTTGTGCCATATTCAAGAGAACACTGTAAGACCCCATGTGGCCCCTAAAGGCTCTTCTTTCAGAGGGGCACCATGTTGGTGACCTGGCGCACACTATAGGGAGGGGGGATTGTCTGCGGCTGGCGCAGGTGTTAGCGACTCTAAATAATGTGAACAGCTATTCCAGCAGCCAGGAGCCAAGCAGTGGAAGCCCATGTATACCTTTACAGTTTAATCATTTATAATCATCTGCCCCATCAACACAATAAGTCGAGTCAAAGTGATGCTTCTAACTGACCATAAATGATTTAATACGGCGTCTGGAACATTCTCAAACCATTTTGACTGCCAATGCAAATTTTCTATAACTACCTACGCGTTTAGTATGAGTTAACATTAACATCATTTTACCTTCTTTTTTGTTCTGCTTCTGTTTTATTTTCTATCCGCACATGAGCAAAAAATGATACATCTGTTTGTCTAAATACCTTGGGAACCATTTTTAATAATAGGGCTTAGTTTGGAAACAATATCAGTGACGAAACAAATGAACATCAATTAACCAGAAAAGGCCCTTTTATGACCCCTCAGGAGCAATGACCATCAGTAATACAACCAAATTATGAAGAGCTAATTGTAAGCACTATGGAAGTAAATTTTGTGAAATATGCAGATTGAATAACAAGGAAAATGATTTGTGTATTTTTCTCAAAATAACTGATTGCTTTTAATTTAAGCATTGAAAGAAAAAAAAAATGTAATGTGAGACACGGGCAGAGTCTCATTAAATGGTTCCTGTTTCATTTTTATTGGGATCATTTTAGACTTCTCATTTTACACTTGCACACATCAATAAGTCTTTTTCTAAAACCAATGAATCAAAATTAGACGCATAAAACCAAAGGCAAAGTTCAAAGCATTTAGCTCCAACAATAAATCTGTTGATGGGATTGTTGGAAACTGACACTTGGCTCATTTCTTATAAATATGGGGAATAGCACAAAGCGGTAAAATTAATGGGATTTTTCAGTCAACTGAGAGCCGTGTCTGACCCACCCCAATAACGGTCTGTAACGGTGAAAAATAAATGAATATTTACCATTTAACAACATGAATGAGTACTCCTTCCCACTTATTTTTCTCCTTTCTATCTTCTCCCTTACTTGCTTCTTCCTCCACTCTACTTAAAGCTACAGTGTGTAATTTTCCCAGTGACACACTGGAAAAAATTGAAATCTAGATAACTCCTTTTTTTTCTTAAAGTAAGTGCATTTGTACTTGGATTGAAAAAAGAGACATTTTGCCAATGGAACAAGACGGTTTACATTTTAAAATAAGAAAACACAATTTTTGTCTTATTTCAAGTGAATATTCAGAACTATCTTATTTTAAAAGAGTAAAAATGCTCATTCCATTGGTAAACTATCTCATTTACCTACTCAAATTAAGTCGTAAATACACCTAATTTTAGACTTTTTAATTTCTAGATCATTTTCCAGTGCATGAACCCCTCCCTCCACCCTTCTCCACCTCCAACAAAAAAAAGGCTCTCACAGTACAAAGTGCCAACATCCGCATCACCTATGTTGTCAAGTGATGACAAAATTTGTTTTTTTGGGATTGATCATTTTAAAATAGTATTTTATTAGTCTGTACGGGATGTAGAATTTATAAGCCCAACTTGCTGCAGTCACATTCAAGTTAGTTAGCTGTAGTGTAAAATGTCTCAATAAAAGTGAGACCTGATCCCATGTAATTATACATAGCAATTTCTAGGATAACACAAACATAAAGATTGAGACTTTCTGTTTGTAGATGATAATAGACAAAATATGCATTCCTGTCAAGTAATCCCTGTACTTTTAAGTTTTTTGTTTTCATACTCAGAACAGCTTCTAGAAGATTTTCCCTGCTGCCTAAAACTATGAGAAAAAAGAATCTACAATAAATTAGGCTAAATACACTTTATAAGGACATCCAAGCGACATTTTGGCAAGTCTATGAAGGAGTAATATTGACTCAATGTGTGGTCCCCCTGATTAATGGAGCACACTTTTTGACAAATGGAATAAAACTTGAAATGTGTGGCAAATCACCATTTTACTGAAACATTGACTCTATAACTGAGCATCAGCCCCCAGATCAGAGAGCATCAAGAGAAATTTATGAAACAGTGCAGCCACCGACACTTATCAGTCTATAGCGTTACCTATTTAAAATGTTTTTAATCAACTCCCACTAAGAACAATACAGAACAGGTCTCAGACTGAATCTGAAGTGATGGAGCAGCTGCCCGTCACAAAGCGGGAGGAACAGACGGAGGCATTGTATTCTTCCCACTCTGCCTGCAGCACACAGATAATTTAGCAATTTACTGGAGGGGCTTAATGAACTTTAAATCATATTTTGGTGCCATTGGCCAAAAAATCTTTGTGTTTGAGATGTAATGGGGGGTTTGCAAGGACAGCTAGAAGACAGATCTATTGAAAATGTTTTTATGTAACTTAGATAATACCTCCTACATTTGCTTCACAAACAGGTTTATTTTAGGAAGAAAAACCCCCACCTATTTTTCAACCTACAATGAGTTGGGACAACACACCAGTTTTCCTCTCTATAATTCACAGGGATTGTTTTAATTTAAACAAGACTTGGCTCAAAAAAATAGTAATAGTATCAAAGTCAAACTGCAAATCACTTTGGATCCCAACCAACTATAAGAATCTTTTTGTTTTTACTGTGTACAAAGCTGTGTCACTTATAAGGTGCAGACTCTGAAACAGAAAAAGACAAACCGTGTGGAATGTGGTGTCATTTGAAGGGAGGGTAATTTTCTTCTTCCATGTTTGTAACTGAACAGAGCTTCAGTCATGCTTCATGCTGGATGAAGTTAATATTGTTTGTTTGAAGAAAACAATGGGGCTACTTTAACAGATGAATTGAATGCCATGAAGTATGTCATGTTCTGCAAGATGCACAGCCAAGGTTTGGATATAATGTCACTACAGCAGATTAAAATGTATATTTGTTGAGACCAGGCAGAGCAAACCAAACAAAGGATGCCAGAAGGATCCATTTGTTTGGTCTGGCTGTTTTTGCTTCAACAATTACGTAATTACTTTAAAAACAAAACATAAAATAATGCTAATTCAACATTTGGATTAAAATAAATGAATTGATTAATAAATGTATGAATTAAAATACGATTATTCAATCTATCTCTATGTTGGAGACGCACTAGATGGAAATTAAATAAAACGAAAACAGCTTGTGTATACAAAGGTATTTTTATAAAAGATTTTAAAATGATAATAATCTATTAAAAATATGATTTCTTATGTCTTGTTCAAAAGTTTATATACATTAAGAGTTTAATTCATATAAACATTCCTTAAAAAGAAAAGATGACTGGGGTACTGTATGTTGCTGCAAAGGGGCAGGATCCTCATCAGATTTTTCCCACCGTGGAACAATAGTGGTGTTTCTGTTCTATTCTCTTCTATTATGTGGGAGAACAACAGGTTACACCTTCACTATTGGGGGAATGGGCCAAAACTCTAGCAAAATCAAAAGTGAAACCTTGAGAAAGGAAAAAAATGTTTGGCAGCTTGAAGGGTCATTTTATCAAGTATTAGGGAATGTACACAAGCTTCAAATGACAACAAAACTATTTTTATAAAATTACCATTATACATTTTTTTGACTGTTGCTAATATGTGGGCTGCACTGGTCAGTCATGGTAAAGAGAGAAAAACGAGAAAAAGGTAAAAGCTCTGGTTTTTAGGGCTGGTTATTATCCCAAAGAAAGCAGTGTGGCACATATTTTTGCTTTATGCCCAATACTGAAGCGTGGTCTGCTTGTTATCCTATGCTACAACGCGCCAAAGGGGACACTCAGGAATTTGCTGTGGTTCCTACTTAAAGCAAGCTTGTCCAGCAATCGAGGGACATGAGGGGGCGAAAAGATCCAGGTGGAAAAAGGGTCCCCCCGCGTTCTCGTGCACCTACGCTCTTCCTAGCTGGTCCAACTTCTCAAGTCATTTTCCGCCAAATGACAGTCATACAAACAAAACAAGCCGTGAGGTACAAACAGGAAATACGCATAAGTAGAGCAGATGTAGATTTGACCAATTGAGGCCTCCTGTCATGCGGTGTGTCTCTTGAGGAGGCGGGGGGCTGATTTAGTTCACTCGACACACCAGACTGCTCTGGTTTCTGGTATAAATCGGAAGGCTTTCTGGTCAACCACACTTTTCATACCTTAACCTATTGTCATGATATCTGGATAAGAAGACTGAAAAAGATCCTGGACCTGGCGGCTGAAATTAGCTGCATATCTCAAGGGTGGCTCAGACGGCTTATAACTTGCCTCCCTTGGGAAGTGTCAGGCATGTCCACTGGGGAAGAGGCCGGGGGACAGGACGGGACATGCTGGACGGACTACATCTGTCGACTGGCCTGGGAGCCCCTTCGGCTTCCCAAGCGGAGGGGAGGAAGTCTCTGTGGAGAAGGAACGATGAGTACAAGTACTGTTTATTTCTTTTTCTAATCCAAATTAACCTAAAATATGGAAGATTTGGTCTGAAGTTTACATTTTTAAAGAGAAAAAATAATTGTCTCAGTAGTTGTTAAACACCCTGAGAAAACAACTGGAATAAAAGAAAAAACTGAACTCTTCTAGAAGGTGACCTCCTCAATGATCCTTCAGGTTTACACAGCTCTCACATGTGTAAATTATCTAAGCAGCATCATTGCAATGAAAAACTTTAAGCAAACAAAACTATTTTTAGTATACAAGAATAGTGCAGCATCTTAAGCTGACAGGCATTCACTGTTTTTTATTTAGACTCTTGCCACATAGCAGCAATAAAGCATATAGGGAATGTTCTTTTCATGCCTAATGTTTAGTTTTTAGACCCAGGATTTATCGTTGAGTGCTGTAATGATGTATTTGATAAATAAAGCATTACACAGATTACCGGCTGGCAGCAAATGCTGCTCTGCAGTTTTTCAGATATATATGCTGTTTATAGGTGGGTAGGCTTATTTAGAGCTTCTTTGGCCTTTTATGGCTCTGCTGGCTTTAAACCACCAGCTTTTCATATACTGAACTTACAGCAGTTATATATTACCTTCATCATTTGAGCATATATTGTACAGCTTCAAGTTTAAATGTGTTTCTGTTTAAATCCAGAAATATTAATATAGTTATAGTCCTTTACAATCCTTTTTTTATTTTTCCCTTAAATGGTTTGCCTTATCAAACATGTAGTTTCAAAGGTGTTTTATGTCATATCTCAGGGAAAAAAAAAGTAATATTTTTGTAATCTAATATATTATCCATCTATAACATTACATGAAATGGTAAAAAAACACCTAATCTTTGTATTTTCTATACAGGCTTATTGAGGATGTTCTGAGATTGCAGGGATCTTCAAACATCACAAGCTGTCTGCAGTAACAAAAGTCAGTTCTGCTTCTGCTTGTTCTTCCATTGAATGTCAAACGCTGATGCACCATTTCTTTTACTGCTCTGTCTAACATAGATCTTTTGATGGTTCTCCTAAAGTGGCTTCTTTCTTTTCTTCAAAGATGACGGCTAGAATGGCTGCAAATTCAGGAATTTAAAATCCTTTTTTTTATATAACCTGCAATCTAGTTTTAGAAAATGTGTCCAAATATGAGCCTTTTGAGATTAATTTTTTCAAGGCAATGAAATCATTCTGCTCATGTAAAAACCATATATTGGTGCATTTGCCATAGTGTGAGTTTTGATGTTGACTTCTTGAGGTTTGCAAACTATATCTGCTTTTACTGCATACCCCATCTAGATGTTTAGATATCACTGGTTTGTGACATCTGCCCATTCATTCGTTTTGCTTTTTGGCAGATATCCAGAAGATTTTTTTTTTTTTTTTTTCTGGTGTTATTAGAGACTTTTGGAGGCTAATGAGAGCTCATATCGTTCTCTATGAGCAGTGGATGCCACCTCTCGGGCCTGCCTAGCACTGTCCCAATGTGCGGTCGGCCCATTCCTCGAATAGCTGTCCCTCCCAGTCAGGGCACAAATTGTTTGCTCCTCTATGTCCAAGACTACAAAATGAATGGTGTTTGGTAAAAACGCTGCCACAGCGTGGAACACTGTTAACATTAAAGTGATCCATAAAGGTTAAAAAAGCAAAAGTAATGTACAAACTAAACAAAAAGAAAAAATGTATAAAAAAAAACATTCTGCAATTTATTGTTGTTTCAGGTCACTTTTGAAGGCCTCAAACTTGGGTGAAAACAAGAGCGGTTTGCGAATTCCTGATGTTAAAAAAAAACAAGGGAGCATTTCGTGTTATTTCGGTTTTTGTCTCTTCTAAAATATATTTTTTATTATAATGTTTTTTATACAGAGGTGACTATGACTACCTGCAAACACACACCTGCCAACAGGGGCAAAAAACAGGCCCATGGTAGGGGATGAAGGAGGACATGAATGGGGGAAAAGAAGCATAACAAGGCTACAGTATTTATCTTATTTTTAAATGCTGAATATGAATAATTTCACCACTTGTTACATAATATCCGCGAGAAGGGGTCCATCTCAGATGATCTGAGGCTGTGCTGACCTGACTGCAAACAGGCATGACATCATTTAAAACCATAGAATGGCAAGGGCATGACATCAAAGAAAAAGATTTTTCAGAATCAAGACGTTTCAATCTGATCTCCTGCAAGCACAGCAAAGGAAAGTTATAAACCAACTGAACAAAACCAATTAAATATGGCTTACTGAAAAATATTTACTGTATACATTAAATCCTTTTGAACTAATTAAAGGGGTCATAGAATGATTCTATAGATTTATTTGGTGCTGGTCCTTAAGGTCTCTGAATAGGGTGTGTAACATTGATTGGGCTAAAAAATGGCCTATTTGCTGTTCTATGAGCCCTAATGCAAGAGACTGGTTAAGAGCCCCAGAATAAGGCAGTGTTTGCTTCCTTTTATGGTATGCTCATGATAATTAGATAGGCACAATAAGCTGATTGGTTTGGTTTACAACAAGCAAAGCTGCTGAGCAAAGATGCATCATAGCAACAAGCACTCACTCACTGAAACATCAAATTGTTGATATGGTAGGGTGAGCAGATGTCTTCTTTTCTGGACATGTCCTACTTTTCATACCTAAAAAAAGTCTGGGGGTTTCAAATTCATCGGATTTTACTGATGGAACTTCTGGTGCAACCTCTGGCTGAGGGCCGGCTCCTCATGGCTCTCTGCTGAGGTCTGGTCCAGTCTGCAGCCAGAAGTCGACACTTCATACACTTTAACTGAATATATGTCAATTCCGAGGGGCTTCGTTTGGTTTCTCAGTTTTTTATGGTGGAATTTTAGAATTGTGGATTTGAAGAGGGAGGTGTTGATGGGTTTGGTCTCTCTCATGCGTGATTTCACCCACTGAACTATTGTTTTAGATCTATGACAGGGTAAACTCTTTAAGTATGCACAAAAACGCCAACATCTTTAATGATTACCTGCACAAACTAATAAAAGGTTGTTAAAACTATATATCTGTAGGAGGGCATTTAAAAAGCTCTAAAAACATATCATTACTCATTTAATAAAAACTCTAAACATAGCGTCCTCCTGAGATTTTCTAGCATTAACAGCACCTTTAATGATCAAAGCGGCAGAACTAGAACTGAAGTGAATTGTTGTTTAACAATTATGTTTTTCATCATTTTTTTTTCATTTCTGAAACCTCTGTATTTGTATTTATACTTTTTTTTTTTTTACTTTCATTTGACAAAATGAGTTTTGAAGCAAGCCTCTAAGTTTTCTCTAACATTTTATCAGGTTTCCATCCTTCAGTAAATGGAGTGCGCGTTTACCCTACTAATTTGTGATCAAAACGAAAAAACCAATTTTAGAAATGTTATCCTTATACAAGTGATTCTGTTCAGCACCCATTGCAATTCAGTTCAGCATCAGACTCCCTAAAACTGCAGTTATCGCTAAAGATCGACTGGTTTCTACTTTTGTTATATTTTTAACAGGAGTCCCCTTTTTGTTTTAAAATGCATTTTTACAAGCTATGATTTTTGCTCATTTAGTTTCATGCAGTTATGTTTTGTTTCTTCAGTCTAATCAGCGGTTTAACTGTCTTAATAAAAGTTATAATCAAGGAACAAAAACGTTAAAAAAGAATCTTAGAATAAATCAAGGAAACTACAAAACAAGATAATGTTTTCATTTTGAAATATTAGAGTTTAAAACAACAAGCATCATTAAAAGCTTTGATTAACCTAATCCAGTGGTTCTGAAAAAGACACTGAATCAGAGAAGCACAGACTCGCTGAAAAAAGGCGAAAATCACAGCCCTGATCTCTAACTACATTAAGACTACATCACTACCCTGTCTGAATTTAATAAGAAGCTACAGCTTGTTGTGGTATATTACAGACTTAGTAATTGTGTATCGAGCTCCTGTCTTATAAGCAACACAAAAGCTGCCAGGAGAGCGCTTAAAACTCTGCTCACATCCAGAGTCAGGAGGCTTTTAGCTGAAAGCGCATACAATCACAATAATCGGCAAGATTTTTTAATATTGCCCTGCCACCAGCTCCTAAAGAAATCAATCTGCAAACTCTCTGTGTGTATGGGTGGGGAGACAAAATTGGATTATGGGCCACAAAAGCACTTTAATTTTTCTTGTGGAACTAAAAAAGAAATGAAAGCTTATCTGCAAAAACTTTTGCCACCTCGTAGGTAAGTCAAAACAGCTACAGCTCCCTCTGCCATGTGATGACAGTGATGCTCTACTCACAAAAAACTGAATTCATTTGTTAAAAAGGAAAAGAAAAATAATCTGTTTATTTAACACTTTAGTGTGAGAAACAGATTATGGGTTTGTTATTTTCTATAAGTAAAAGGGGTATATATACTAACATGATTGGATATTACTAATTCTGTTACTGTTCTACTTTTGGATAAGGTCATATGGATACAAGCAAAAGGGCCACGCATCGTCAACCCAAGCCAAGTCTCTCTGTAATATTAATGAGCAATTACAAAACCAACGATCAAACGCCAGTAAAAACATACAACCCATTTTCATGCAGAGTTCTGTTTGGTGTCATTACTGTTTGCTTTTGATGTCTGCCCTTCTCTGTTATCTCCCTCAAATACAAAACGCTGCTAATGTACCAATATTTGAGAAGCAAAACTTTTTTTTTCTTGCTTTTTTTCCAACTCCCCCCCTTTTTTTTAAACGTACATCTTCAAATCAACATAAAGACCGTATTAATGCTGAAATAGATAGAAAATAGAAAGCTATCAGGGTTTATACATTGTGGCTTTGCAGTCTTACCTCGCTGTGAATGGGAAATGTCGCCAAGCTCCAGGAAAGCAAAAACCAGGTTCCGGCGTAAACAGAAGACCTGCTTCTGTGACTTTCATGAGCTGATCGAGCATTTCTTGGTTACTTATCTTACTGGTAAAACCTACTCCCAAAATGACCTTTTTTCTTAATTATCTCATAATTGCCTTTTTAACATAATCAAAAATAAAAGTGAGCAATTTACTTGCAATGTTCTACTGTCGGGTGTGACTTCAACCTGCAAATAAG
>JAGKQL010003800.1:0-18268 GCA_018398635.1 Cyprinodon brontotheroides | reverse complement strand
ATATAAAATGTGTTGATATTAAGTAAAGGCAGCAGTATTTTTTTTTTACCTTTTGATATATAAAAATCTCTTGAAATCCAAACAGATGACCTCTTTTTATACAGTACATCACAAATCATTTACTAACTCCTTATACAATATTCCTGACTTTTTGAACACCCTACTCTTTTCTATAAGGGAAAACAAAGACTGTATCTCTTTCGAAAGATGTGGTAATTTATTCTCCACAATAAACAACAGTAGTTAGTTAGTTAAGGTGTACATGCTGGTTATAATGCACTGGAGGATTACAGGTAAATAAACAAGCAAGATATAAAACCAAAGCATCAGATCTGAATAAAACACTTTACAGTCCTGTTCAGCTCTTTGATCACAACTCTTTTGCTGTAATGGTAAACACTGCAGCCAAGTCAAACCAAAGCCTTCATAATGACTGTTATTTTTAATAAAGGGATTTGTAGGTACATACCATCTGTGCTGCGAGTGTAGAGGAAAACTCGCTGTTCATGGCATAAGGTAGAGCGGTTTGCGCTCGGGACCCATATGTAGTCTGGAAGCGCTTCTTCACTTCACCGAGGAAGCTGAACGCACGTGATCGTTCAAAATCCTGGCAGATAAGAAATAAACATGAGACAAAACATACTTAAAGTGAGACGTAGAGTCTTAGTTGGCTCTGTGGCAGTTGGACGAAACATCAGTGAGGCCGCTGAAAGAGCCTTAAGGTGGCTGTGGATCAAGAGTGGAGGCGCATGGAATAGAGCGCTGCAAGACAACAAATTGGGGCCTGATCAACCCTTGTTGGGTCGCCCAGGCGAGGGTGTCTGAAAATCAGACCCGAAACACCATATGACCCTGGATCCTTCACTGATGATGTGCTCAAGCTGCATCGGCTAGGTGTTTCAAAGCCTAAGTTAAGGCTGCTGTCAGTGTGTACAATAAAAAAGGATGATTTAATTTGTGTTTTGTGAATGTATGCTTAATGTTAAAATCTAGAATATACTCACATCATCTGTGATGCACAGGTAGATGATTCGGTCATGGCAGATGTAATGGAAGAGATAACTATGAGAGAGAAAAAAATATTAGCCTTGACTCCAGCAGTTATTATGCCTAGGAATCACATGACTACATATCAGATCAGATTACATACAAATAAACAACTCAGGAGCTCTCTATGGTAGACAGATCTACACCAGATGTTCCTATGGTTACATTCCACAGCGGGTGTTAGCTTACCTGCCGTGGCTGTAGGTCAGTTTATTATTCTCTGAAGGAATTTTGGCCAAAATCTGTTCCGTAACTTCCAGGAAATTCCCGCCGCACCAAGCATGCTTGGCCAGGATGGTGGTTCCACGAGCCACCACAGCAAAAAGGATTGCCATGGCAACAGCTGGAGGAAGGGAGGGGGGATTTAACTGGTTTACCTGCTGACTGTAACAGAAAGCAAGATACAATGTTGTTAGTGGTGAAGATATATATATATATATAAACGAACTGGAAATAAAATAAATAGAAAATAAAAGTACAGGCCCTGGAGCATAGAAATATAAGCAGCAGTAGCCTCTAAGCTTATTACCACCGCCTTGTTTTGAGTAACTGATGTCAAGAAGTAAAACCAAAAGCTGATAACGGTGGGTGGGACACAACGAGCTTTGTTGTTGTTCGAAAACAAGAGGAAATAAATGGTTTGACAAAATAAAACCAAACTGACGCAACTATCAGATATACTTATTACCTCTCTATAAGGTGACGCTTTCAGCTCCGCGTTCAGCTCTTATTTCTACATCTGAAAGTGTTTCTGTTGCTAGCACGCTAGCTAATCCTTTTCGAGTGACTTCTGCTCGCAAATTAACAGAACCGGAAACGCTTTCAAGTCATTTCTGGGTATTGTAGTTTATACTTGCCCTTGCTGTCATTGACTGTAAGGCAGCATGCAGACTGTTTAAACTACATTTTTTCTACTTGTGACGTATTTACATCGTCACGGTTTCTTTTTTTTTACACGCGCAGCCGTCGTTACGGTTTAGGATGCGCTGGGTAATTTTGCCCTCTGTCTTACATTTCAGGTTGGTGTAACGTAGGCAATTTATACCCAGTAGCAGGGAAATTATCACACATTCTGTGTCATTTGAGTTTATACCAAACAAGTGAGGATACCTTCAATATTTTTTTAACCTTAAAAGGAAAATAATTGTAAATGTAAAGGAGGGACATACATTTTTTAAATTAAGATTTTGCATTAATAAAGTTAAATGGCAGAGAAACCAAACACTGCCCAATTAACTAAAAAGGGCTTGTAATGAAAATATTGACTGATTGCATTTACACGGGCTCAAGAAGTCATACAAAACTGTAGTTTTACTATATTATGCTAAATTCAATTTATAAACATTTTGTAACAGTCATATGTGTCTTGAAACCTGTGCATGAGATTCACAAATGAAAAAAAAGCCTTTCCCCTCTCTTGCTGCCTTTCTCCACCTCTTAGCTAATGTGTGCTCAAAATGCTCTGTTTGACAGTGTTACCCTTTATGATGTCATAAGAGGAAATAAACCGTCATAATTGGTCTGTAGCAGCCCATTGGTCAAGCTCTGGCCCTCATTTAACTGTAACCCTTTAAGTTATACACGTTCATGTTTCTTTGTTACCGAGGTGTGGAACAGACGGGCTACAGATAGGTTGAAGAATCTGATTTATATTTGACGAATGCAGAATACATCTTTTCTCTACTCGCAACTCTCCCAACGGATGTGTTCCCCCTTTTTTTTATCCTCCCCCGAAAACAGTAGCCTAACCCAACATCTCCTGATCCGTTTAATATAGGAAAAAATACAGATATATAGCAAACAAATACCAATAAAATTATTATGTAAAATATTCTGTTACATAATGTATAATTCAATGCTCCTGGGCTTTCTTTACAAACTAACTGGTTGTGGGAGCGCAGCCTTCAGTTTGGGGCATTAGGGGACCTTTGATATGTTGTCTTGAAATTAACCCATGACAATAGAGGCTGACAAAAAAAATTGTTTTTTTTATTAAAAAAAATGCAGGTTTTACTATGATTACCTCTCATAGTACATGTTAGTCACAGTGAGTGAGTTGCATGCTATTGTTAAACATATACATAAAAATTGAATATAATTCGGTAATTAAAAAAGGTAACCGCAATCAAACTCTGCACTAAAACTAAGTTTTACGCATCTTTATTTAAAATAAACTATTTTGAAACAGTGACACAGGCCTCATCATGTGGAACTGAGATATGTAGGCCATAGCAAGTAAAACTTAATGCTTTGAGGTCAAATTGCACAGTTTCTGCTTCACCCAATAAAAATATTTTCGAAATAAATTAGTAATAATAACTCCTTTTCCCCGATGTTCTGTTTTGGAAAACATTGGTGAAACACCAAGTCGGATCAAATTGACCCACTGTAGTCTTTCCTCCTGCCTGTCCAGACAACAATGAGGGTTTTAATTCCCACAGAGGCGCACCCAGTAAACTCTGAAGCATGGCAGCTGAAGGCGAAAAGAAACCGGTTCTTGAGATGGTAAGAAGTTAGAAACGTTCGTGTTTGTCAGTTTTTTCAGACATTTTTGTTTTAAAACATCATTATTAAACTTAACTGAAAATGTTATCATTGGTATAAACCAGAGCCAGTGTTAGCATGCTACAAAACCCCATGTTCTTCTCTCACGCACAGCCGCAGTTAGCAACATTTAAAACCCATTTGCTTCCAGCGTCTTTCTATCATCGAGACTGGACAGATTTCTTTTGCAGGGTTCATTGTGTGGACTATTTATATTCCTAATTTGGAAATTAGATTGATCTAAAATAATCCGCTGTTTAACATGTATGTCTTGCCTAGGCGCTGATTATCCCAGTTCAGCATTTTCTAATACAGCAAAATTTATATTTTCCTTTTTACCATGAACCATTATTTACTTGCATAAAGGAACATACACCCTTTTATTAAAGTGCCAAGAAAATTATTATTATAGGCCATTTACTGATAGAACTCTAAAATATGTTATTAATCTACAAACAGAGTCCCAAGCTTTTATATTTGCCTTATATTATTTGTGTACATAGAGGTTGCACATTTATGGCACTATTCGGGGCCGAGCTAGATAGGGGGCTCCTTAGCCAATCTGTAGCCACCTCACCATTTATTTCCCCTAATACAGATGTGATAGCGCTTTGGTAATACTCCCCAAATGGAATGAGCTAAAACATTTATATTTTTTGTGGTTAATTATACACATAAATATTGCAAACATCAAGGTAATAAATACAGATTTCATCCCTTTTCAGAGCTAGATTTTTACATGTGTTATAAGGGGTAAAGAGAAAATGTCTGGCAGTCATCTGGGAGTCTCCAGTGAAATTGATAACTATTTTAATGTTTTAAAAAAAACCTATCAATTTATGTATTTAGTGTTTGTAAATAATAAATTTATGCAGAATGTTTATTGATAAAAGTGTAGGTAGTAATGGCGGTGCTGCGGTTCACGCCCCAGATTTCAAACCAGCAAGGTATCCACATATACTTTTTATCTAGGATGTTTGTTTGAATATGCATCTATTTGTTGTAACAAGGCTTTAGAGTATATAGTTTGTTCTTTATTTGTAAGCTATGATGTTGTGCTTTTTTTGTTCCTGTTTTGAACAGTGTGGGTGCAACCCTGAGGTTCACGCGCGCCTTTCTAAGCTTCGGCCCCTCAGTGTACATTGGTGCCACGCCTGGCCTGTAATGCAAAATGTTCTGGCTCGCTGTCTGTCTCTATTTATTCACTGGATTGCCGATAGCCCGTTGGTAGTACAGGGGGTTGAAGCAATGGCAAGTAAATATCGGTAAGCATTTGTTGCTACGGGCCCCTCGACCTCTTAGGGCCCCATCAGTGACGCTCGGGTGCGCCCCCGCGGTAGCAGACTAGGACATCTGTATGCAGAGGTAATGGTGTGAACACATTCCTCTTAAAACCCACCTGATACTGAAGCGGCTGACGGACCATATTTATGCCTCAACATGTACCAGATTTCAACATGATGGTGAGCCAATAGCAAAGCAGACACGAATTTTACTACACATTCATAACGTAAACGCCAAGTTTCATTAAAAGCGGTTGGTAAAAAATACACACTTATAATATGTTTCAACCATACAGTAATGATCTTAAAATAATAATTTTTTTACATTTTAATTTTTTGGAATTATAGGTAATCCAGAGTGTAGATTAAAACCATAACCGTTATGTACAATGTGTTGGTGATGATGGATACCAAAGAGAGTATGATTCCAGAAAAGAAAAAGGAAAAAGCATCTCCCTGAAATGAGTTTTGGAACTTGGGATGGCTGTAACATGTGGTGGTGCACTGTCACCAATGGTTCCATTTTTCTGTGTGTGATGTGTGATCATATACTACTGAAGGTATCTGCTTGGCAGATTTATGGAACTGTAGCCTATCCTGAACCTTTTATCACACATGTTTGTACTTCACATGGGGCTAATAATTTTATGGGCCTGTTGTTGTGTCGTTACAATTATTGGCTTAAAAGTGAAGTCTCACATCGCCATGTTGGTACTCCCTAGTTGGGCGATGCAATGTAGACGATACTTGCACTAAAAGCGAATGAGATGTTCTCATTTTTCAGGGGACTTAAGACTTTAAAATAAAGATAAATTCATCAGTTTGACATACACTTGTTGTTTTATAGAAACAGTAGATTACTTTAAGTAATCATAATTAAAAAAAAAGGCATAGTCATTATGAAGTCAATGAAAGAGGTACTTCAACAGGGTCTGTGACCCTATGGGGTCCACGGAGGTACTGCATGGGGGTTTGCGAAAGTTTTGGTTAATTAGACTTTTTTTTTTATATATCCTGCCCTGCAATTTTTTCAATTAATTGAAATGTCTTTAAATCCACATTAACATGAATTCAACACATATATATATATATATATATGTATATATATATATATATATATATATATATATATATATGTATGTATATATATATATATATGTATATGTATATATTTATATGTAAATTAAAACTTAATAATTACTGCATTGACATTTCACAGTGAATTACTTTCTATTTACCTTCTATTTTCTAACTTTAGAAACAATGTCAATGGTTAACTCAGTCAGTGTTTTCAAGTCAGTCCGAAATAGCCAGACTATGCTAAGCTACATATTGTACTAATGAATACATCGGCGTATATATGGATTTTCGTAGTGACTACATCCACTGACAGTGAAATTACCTGGAAATGTCTTCCCACAGCCGGCAAACTGCTTGTTTTTGCAACCAAATGCTACCAATTGGCATTTACTGCGCATCTCCATGGGAGGGGGGAGAACCAGCGGACGGTGGCTTCATTTTTGGGGGCAATCAGCAATCTAGTGAATAAATAAAGATCAGCGATATATGGAGACAGACATCTTTGCGCTACTTCAGCACAGAGTTGACAAAACGGTGACTATGACTGCAGTAAGTTAGGCATGTATTAAATCTATATCCTACACAGACTGATAAAATACAATAAATAAAAATAACAAACCTCGTCATCACTTCTGGATGTCATGGAAATCATATTGTACCATGACGGCCTTTGTATTTTGAACATAGACTAGACATAAAATTACCGTAGACACCTCTTTATTGTCGTTTTGTACACACACACTGTATACAAAACTAAATTTCGTATAGTCCAGCTTTTCAGACAGTAAATGAACATTTCTGTTCCATAAAAGTGCAGCAGTGATCAAATTTAAAAATTGTGGGAGAAAAAACATGGTGCAGAAAACGTATTGATATGGACGCTCAGAGCATTAATATATGTGATGCAAATATGCAGTACTTTTTGGTTTGGTGTTAATAGTGTGAGGCAGAGTTTGTGATATGATTTAGAGTTTTTTCAACAGTTTAGTTGTCTGATTTTGCATATCTCTGATGTTGTTGCTATTTTCTAATAGCCATCATTGTAAAATATAGCTGTATATTGGTTATTTATTCTCCAGGTGCAATAGTTTTATATTGTTAAAACACTTTTACAGTACAGTATTTATTGTTTGTCTTTTAACACAAATATGGACCTTTTTTCTAAGGTCCAACATTGTGTGACCACTTCTATAAACTTTGCTGCTGTAAACACCAGAATTTCTCCATTGTGGGACAATAAAGGGATTTTTCTATTCTGATATTTATTATTAGTCACCCCTGCACTAAAAGTCGCTAAAGGGGTCTTGGAAGTAGGGCTGGCCTTTCCCAAAGTCCTAAATCAAATTCACCTTGATTCATACAGTTTAAATTCCATTTAATTTCGATTCAATCTGTTTTACAAAATAATGAAAGTGGTTCAACTGTGTTTCAAAAATATTCGCGTATTAGTTATTTTTCTGTCAAGGATAAACAGCGTATGCAAACTTGTTAATTCCATAGCCGAAACCCAGATGGAACAAACTGTCTCATAAGTGCAAACTTGTTTGTGAAAAGTGAAAAAGTGAAGGCCTCGCACTTTCGAACCAAGAGGGCGTGACACGGCAAGGGCGTGCATGAGCTGCATTATCTTCTCTGCAAAAGCACAATGTTTTGCAGCGTTGTCTGTAACAACTACAGGGTGTTTTCCTGGTTAGCCCCCATTTGTTAATGTCTCCAGGTCAACCTATTGTTTTGAGCTGTCTGGGTTTAGAAGTAATCTTGGGCCATGCTGCACTCATTTGACTGTGAAGAGCGTCCGCGGCGCATCACTATAAAACTGTCGATCTCATTCCCTAGACATCGATTTGCAAAAATGTAAAGGAATTGATCCAAAATCAATTAAATCGATTTTTTATTTTTTTTTACCCAGCTTTACTTGGAAGTCGCTAAATATATCAGCAAAGAAGCTAATTTTAATTTCTCTGTCTCAGTGAACTGATGGTGATCTTAACAGCGCAGGGTACACGTTTTTCGTAGCACTTCCCTCTACATGTGTAAATAAGTAGGTAAATGTCTCTACAAACATGGCCCCTTTGGCGTTATGTTAATTAAAAGTCAGGATGTTGGCATAAGTCCATTGTAATTCTAAAAGTTTCAGCTTAATTAGTGTCTATGCTTAAATGCCTTAGGGAAGAAGCCCAGATCTCAGTCAAATTGCCGATGCCCTCATAAAAAATTAGCGTATCAGCCTGATTTTCAGCACAATGGTGACTTTTTAAATGTAACGCCTGGTTAAGGTGTAATACGCTGGCGAGAAACCTGCAGCAGCGAATCAAACAAACATGGCAGTGGAGGAGGACTTACAGCTGTTATTATCACATTTGATTATTTAGAAGATTTGAGGTAATTTGGATTCTGACTGTGCAGCACCTAGAGCTGCTGTCAGATCTTGTTATTGTACAACGCTGGAGTATTTTTAAGCAAGACCAAAAAAAGCAACTCTGTTTGAAATGAAAGAGTTTGTAATCAGTTTCCTTCACCAAGCAACGCGTGAAGCTCGACTCCTAAAGTAGCAGTGTGTGTCTGTCAGCAGATGCCCTGAAACAGCAGCATGTCGTTAAGAGGCAGCCATGCCTACATGATGTGATTAAACGCAGCTTAATTTAGGTGATGTACATTCAGTCATGACTCTTCGCTCCTAAATGGAGCCATTGCTGTTGTAGCTATGATTCAAAGCCGATGCTTCCCCAAGGACCAAAATGTAACTTCTCTTATCTTTAAAACAAGATTAATTGATTCAGATGTGAAGGAAAGAAGATATGCATGACATAAACCAGGTCATTTTCTGTGTGGCCGTTGTGCACTGTGTAACATTTATCTTGTGTTAACAGGTCCAGGCTGATGGGGCCGATGACGGCTGTGTGACGTTTGTGATGCACAATGAAGACCATACGCTGGGCAACTCCCTCAGATATATGATCATGAAAAAGTCAGTGATTTTTGTTCTTTTCCTGAGACAAAACTTTAATCTAAAAACTCACACGCATGTAGGAAGGAACTGGTTCCTCCCAAAACAGACAGGATTAAATCGGCTCATGATTTTCATGCTTCATCTGTGATTTCTTAGGTCTATTTCTGGTCTGGCAGAGAGATTAAAACCTTTCCTTTCGCACACTTAAGCAAAACATTCAGAACAATACTTTGTCTCACCTTGACCTTCCTGTTTCCCTTTGTCAGCCCGGATGTGGAGTTCTGTGGGTACACCATCACCCATCCTTCCGAGAGCAAGATCAGCTTTGCATCCAGACGAAGGTCGGCACGGGCCTTCCATTCCTCTTAGTCCTTCACCAACTCCTGTACTTTTCAAACCCCTAAACTTTTGTGTTTCAGTTCACACATTTGTAGGGGCTGCAACTAATGATTGGTTATTTGATTAATTAGATTGTCGGGTATTTTAAAATAAGACTTTTTACGAAGGTGAGACTCAAGTATTGGACTTGAAGGTTCTGGATAAACCACATTAACAGAAAAAAAAGAGGTAATTTGAAATGCAAAATAATGATATATTTTTACAATCTAGCTCTTATCAGCTAAAGGTATGTTTTAGAGTCTCTATACTCCAGTTAACAAGTAAATGATTAATACATTAGTAACAAATTATTTCAATGATTGAATAATCCTGATTAATCCTGATTAATTGTTTCAGCCCTAGTTCATTGGTTGAGTTAGAACCAAACATTTATCTTATTGTACATAAAGCGGCACTTTTCTAAGCCTAAGACACAGTTACTTAAGAGGTCAGGCAAAGAGGTTTATTTTAAAACAAACAAGGAGGCCCTTGGTAACTCTGGAGGAGCTGTAGAGGCATAGCTCAGGTGGGAGATTTGTTGATGGCTTAAAAAAAAAAAAAGTTGTTTATGGGCGTACAGGTGGCGAGTGGTTAGCATGCACAACCATTTACGAGAAGACTTAGGCCCGTCCACACGGTCAAACGAACCGCGAAACGCTAATATTTTCCAGAACGCTTGTCTTAAAGACGGAGACGTGAAATAAATGTGATCATCCACACGAATGCATGAAAACGCTGCAAAATGTATGCCAGGCCTGTAAAGTGGCGCTGTGGTGCCAAAGCAAAAATAGCTTAAAAACTGCAACGAAAATTTGGGCATGAGTAATATTTATACAACAACAAACCGGAAACTGAAAAAATGGCCCTCGGTCCATTTTAGTGGTTCAGTCAAATTCAGGTGCTGAACTATGTCGGGCCGATATTTATGCTGTTCTTCCTGGAGATATTCCAGAAGAAGAAGATTCTGTTGTAAGCCCCACAGCAGGGTGAGTAGCATGAGCAAAGAACCATTCAACACAGTAAAGGCGTCATTGTTGTTGTGATACTGTGTCGCGCATGCGTGTTTAGAGGCGACGTTTATGACGATCGTGTAAGAAAAAAAAATGCGGTTAGAGCTTAAAAAGATGGAAACGCAGCAACGGCATTTCAAAAATCTTTACTCTGAAGGCTGAATAAAAAAGATGGTTTACAGACCCGAAACGCTGGCTTTATGTGGATGAGAGGCTGGTTTGGTGAAAATTTGTGAATTTAGGCCAGGGTTTGACTTAGTGTGGACCCAGGGGCCTCAGTCCTCGGCTTATCGACTAGGGTTCAAATCCAACCTGTGGTCCTATGCCGACAGTTCCTCCTCTCTCTTATAGCCCACTTTCCTGTCAGACTACTGTTGGAAAAAATGAGCCGCTAGTGCTGTGAAAACTCAAAAAGAAAGTCATAACTTCACTTGGAGGGACTGTTTAACCATTCATCATTCATTCTCCTCTTGTAACCTGGCTATGGCCCCTCTCTTATAAAGCTTCACCCTTCCGCGGACGCAAGACCAGCCAATTTAGGTCATTTAAGCACCACCTGCCGCCTGAATTTCTGCAATGCGCACCAAGGAAAACTTGAACTAAAACAGACGCTCCATGGAGAAAAACAAATGAAAAGTGTACTGCCATATAAACATGTAGAGACATCGGATGATTTGCCCATAAATATCACCACGGTGAACTCATGGATGACACCAAGAGGTACTTATAAAAGAATGTTGGAAACTGGTTTATTCTACTTCTAGATGTTGTGTTGTACACTTACAGTTTGTGCCGTATCCACATGGATTTGGACTGAATATTTAGAACAAGGGTAAAGCTGCATGTAGCATAAACGCTGCAGACATGATCAAGCACAACTGAGCCTGTCCTCTGATGCTACATTGAGCCTGCTGAATAGCAGAATCAGCTGGTTTACATGCAAAGTCAATGGTTAACACGCATCAACGTGCATCAAAAGGTCCTGGAGTGTGTTTTTGAACAGCAGGAGCAGCTAATCTTGACACATTTAAGCAGCTGAAGCGCGCCTCATGAGCTTCTGAGCTTTTGATGCATGTGACGTCCTTCCCCAAAGCAAATGCTGTAGTTGGAAAATTTAACTCAGCCGTTTGATGCAGCAAACCATTGGTCTGATTGGTCTACATCAACCAATCAGAGAAGCTGATGTGGAGCTGCAGGAGACAGACACAGCACTGCTACGCAGATCACTACGACACCTCTAAAAACAGTTAATTAACGCCTAAATTAACTTCTAGAATTGCTGGCAAATATGTTCGCTTATTTTCTCTGGGCCCTGCAGTTTGATTATGTACATGAAGCAACGCAAACCGTGAAAGTAAGAAAACCCCCAAGAATCATCAGGGCTATAGCTGCTAGTTGGGGGTTTTACTGACAGCTTAATCGCTGGTGTAAGGCTGCATGCTGGTACTACAGCTTAATTAATATTTGAAAGCAAGATCGTGAATCTTGATGAACTGACTCATAGAGTGATGTTTGAGGTAGACTTTCTCACTTTAAAAATATTAAAACTACTTTTTATCCACTTATAACATAAATATAGCAAAGCCGTCCTCTGCCATTGAAAACAGGAGCACCAGAAGCACTTCAGACGCATCTGACACACCTTACTGACATCAAAGCTTTAGGAGCATCAGCATCCTCTTGAGGCGCTGACCTCAATGTGTACTAGGGTATAAATCACACCCATCATGGCTTATCTTCGATTCAGTATTTCCATTTCCTGACCCAACGATTCGACATTTTCGATACTAAAGAAGGCAACAAATATCTGACCTCGTTTGATTAATTGTTCAGTTTTTGTTTGTTTTTTTACACCTTACAGGTTGTATATCGTTTCAAATTTGAAATAAATCAATGAAAGCTGTAATCGCTATGCATTTTTTTTTTTTGAGAAACTACAGAAAAAATAACAGAAGTAGAAAAGTTACTCCACCTATTCCTATTAAAACCTCATTCACTGAAAAATATTAATACCCCTGCGTTATAGATTCTGAAAGGCCTTGCATCAAAAAATACTGCACAAAATCAGTGCAATGAGTGCAATGCAATACCTCGGCTTTAGATGTCCCCGCCCCCTCCACAGATGCTCCGCTGCTCCTCTCCCAAATTGTAGCTGACTGCAAACAGTGCAGCAGACAGGAGGCCGGCTTCTCTTGTTTTCATGACCGAAATTGCGGAAAACAACTAGTGAAGTTTGACCTGCTAGAAGAGCGAGGTGCGTGAGAACGCTGATGCAGTAAAAGCTGCTTTTTGTCTAAATCTGCCTTTATTGCCTCCCTCACTACTACCAAGGGGTAAACAGATGAAAGTTATGACTGATTGCTCTATTTATCTGTCAATGTTTAGAATAATGTCTAAATGTTTGTCCTGGCATGACCCTAATACGCTGTTTTTATGTGGTTGAGAGTTTCCTTCAGTTTTAAAACATTACTTTTTAGCCTCTGTGTTCGCTGTTACGCGAAGCTGGGTGGCCTTCAACTGATACGATTTTCAAATAAGAAAAAGTTCAGTTTATTCCCGCTTCATTGGTTTTAACTCCTGGTATAAAACAGTATAAACTGTGGCGCTGCTGTTTCAACGAAACCTGATTTGAAATATAAGCACAATATATTTATGTTTTATTTGTTTTTTTTTTTTATTGGATTAGTATTAAAGAGAAAAGGTTATCTATCCTCTAAAGGCAGAAGGGTGTGTGAACTCTTTAAATGTTTTACGAAGAGCATAGGATTTCTGTAGCATCAAGAAAAATTATTTAATTCTACGATATCCACTTTTCTTTTCGTATTATTGGTTTAGGCCACACTCAGGCATATTATTTGTGTTTGGCATCATTGAACATTTTCACAAGGACGTACTTCACAGAATCTTAATCTTTTTATGTAAATTGAGACCTTTTCCCATAGAGTTTAAAATTAAATTAAATTACAGCACAAAAAATATTATCCCCTTGGGTCATTAAAAACATAAACGTCCAAAAAGAAGCTTTTCAAATTTTTACAGATTAACTCTGTTTTATGTGAAATTTCCTGAACATGTAACTGTTTAAAACTTAATGCAGTCATTTGACTGACTTTTTAATTGAGGGAATTGCATTTAACTGGCTTGATGTCAATGATTTATTTTCTATATTTAAATTTTGTCGGAATTTGTATATCCACCTAGGCTCGATCGTGAGTCCTGACCCAATTCTAGTCAGAATATGAGTCTGATACTGCTCCATAGAGCTGTGATTATGGGGCGTTTTTGAACTAACCAGGAAAAATGCCTCTGCACTCAATTGATAGACCTACAACCAATAAGAGCAACGGAGTGCGTTTTGATGTTAAGCGAGGCATAGTTGTTGTCCACAAAAAAAAAGCCGCAGTTGCATGCCTAGAATAAGAAGAAGATATTTAGACTTGATCAGCAGTTTCTCTGTTCCTCTTTTTTAAAATTAATTTGCTGTCATATATTCTAGAACAGACCTAATAGCAGAATCTACTCACCCAAACTCTCCAGCTGCAGCTATTGTTGTTGTCACCCAAGCGCCAGTCACGTGGTTATAACGCTATTTGATCATCTGTCCATCATCGTGATAAAGCCCTCGGCCCTGACAATTTGATTGGATCGCCTGACAGTGGGGCTTTAATACCAGCGCCACTATGAGTAGAGGCCAGACCAACTTCCCCTACCTCTGGGCTTGTGGGCGGCCTGTTCGACTGGCACTCCAGGCTAATATCATCCACCCGCTGTGGGATAAAATTCATTAGCTAACGATGGGAGTTTGGTTCTGTTCCCGAGCCTCTGCAAATAATTTTAGAAAACCCCTAAGTATTGTCTTTAAATGTCTTAAAGCTTACAGCCGCCTTTCAGTCAGAGGCATTTTTAGAGCCAATGTAAAGGACCTCTACAGGAGGTCCTTCCTGACTACAGCAACTCTTAAAGAAACCCCTTTTTACAATAGTTGCATCATTTAATTTATCACTTGATCTGTGGAGTGTTTTAAAGTAAGTTAGACGCCATTTGAGGGGAAATAAAATTAAAACCCACAACATAGAACCTCTCAGCTGTTACCCAAAAAAATGGCTTATTACAGTATATCACCTTATTGATAAGTTTCTGTTGTTTTGTTTGTTACTTGTTTGTTTTAATTGGCAGATAAACTATTTCTATTGTCCATCTCAAGGACGAGTTTACAATGGATTTTGCTCACTTTGATTGATTGAGCTCTTTTTTTGTCCAACCAAAACCTAATATTTCAGTTTTGGCTGATGAGGGCTATCAAAATCTTTAAAAGGATCCTACTAATATTTTATCAATTTAAAGTACACTTTAATGTAAAAGAATATACTTAAAATCAGCTGAAAAGAAATCAAAATCAACTTTTAAGCACCAAAATAGACAAAATAGGCTCTTCAAGCCACATGGTAAAAAATGCAGAAAAGATCTCCTACACCTTTAAAGATCATTGTCAACTATTTTTGTTAAAATATATTTTCTAAATAATGCTTTTACTGAAAGTTTAGTGGCGCAGAAAAAAAATTCACTGACAAAAATAATAGTATAAAGATAATTGTTTTATACATATTCATGGGTTCAAAATATATTGCTTAAAGAAAATAAAGGTATTGTGTAAACGACACATTAAAACTTTATTACAATCAAATTAGTGTGAAATAAAGCTGTCCACACTGATTGGCAATCAGTTTCACATCTTGTTCATCGGCTGACAGCAGCACAGCCCTCCATGTGCTCGCCAGAGGTAGCATGACTGCCGTTAGGTAACAGAGTCATTGTGAAAGCATATGCTGGTGCGGTTGGCCCTGGGTTCCTCCTAATGCAGGACAATCCTAGACCTCATGTAGTTGGAGTGTGTCATGAAGATGAAAACATCAAAGCTATTTACTGGCTGTTGGTTCCCCAGACCTGAATCCAATTGATCACATCTGGACCATCATGTCTCCATCCATCCACCAACATCACTTTGAACCACAGACTGTCCAGGAGTTGATGGATGGTTTAGTCCACGTCTGGGAGGAGATCCCTCAGGAGACCATCCTCCACCTCATCAGGAGCGTGCCCAGGAGGCATTTTAGGGAGGTCTAACCGGCACATCAGTTTCATTTTCTGCAGGGGGGCTTTTGTAGCTCCAACTAAGAGAGACTCCAGGTCTATTTTAGTTGAACTGTGCAAAAATTCAGTGGCAATTTCAGACAGGAAGAGAGATGCTTGTGCAAAGTAAAACATCGGCTTAGGTGGAATTTACATTATAAATTCTCTCAATCTCAAAAGAAGACTGGTTTGGAGTCACGGAGCATACGTAGCAGGCGGTGCAGACTCGTTCTATAACGGTCAATTAAATATTTTTAAAAACAGAATATTTAAACTATAATAGGAGTTAAGGAGGACAGAAAACGGATGATGTAAAATAGTGATCCTCGCAAAAAGTTAAATGAGGTACAGTGAAGGAAAGAGTAGCTTATCTCTAAGGATCTCCCCTCATTAAAAGCATATATTAAAATCTTCTATCTCTTCTGGTTTAAGGAAGTGAGGCTTTCCTTTGTAATCCCACCAGCTGTATTTATTATTGTTTTATTTTTTTACTTTTATTTATCTCAATTTGTCAAATGCGGGACATTCTTTCAGTTTATGGGGCACAATAACAGAAGTGGAAGAAGAAAATCTGCTACTGCAGTAGGAGCCTTTCTGTACGCAATCCAGTCCGTGTGACCAAAAAAATAAAAAATCAAAGATTAAAAAGTCAGATGCAACCTGTGTGATCCAGGCTTTAGCCTAAATGCTCCATTGTGTGGGTTTACAAACTGGAACCGTGATTATAGTTTTCACACATGGGGAAAAAAAGAACATGTGATGTTAGTTACCATCATAGTTCAGCTGTTAGAGCTTCCATCTGGGTTGGGTTTTCAATAATGTCTTCTCTGATCGTTTCAGGAGGGATTCCAGCTGTGGAGCCTCTGCGAAAAGGCCTCAGTGATCTCCATGATGTTTGTCAACATGTCCTCAACACCTTTCAGGTACAACTCTCCAGCCAAATATGATTTTTTTTAAAGGTTCTCTGTTGGAGCCCCTTGGTTGCCTGTTGACCTTTGCAGTAAGGAAGATTTAACACCAGGAATATAATTATTTACGGTCCTGAAAGAAAACTAAGAGTAAAAACATGAAAGGAAGAGTGGAAACAAAAAGCGGATGCTTGTTTTATTTTCACTCTTTATAACCAGTTTTTCACCAGACCTCCTAATTAACAATGTTTTACTATGTACTATTACTGAATAATAGTACAGAGAAACACAGAGCAATGAGTCCAAATATTTCTGACTGCTTGGATGCGTTTGATGTCACCTTCTTACATCTTTAGTTTGGATCTCCATCCTGCTCTTCTCTGAAGTCAATTTAAATAATCCATGTCAGCTTGTTATGATTTGATCCTTTGCTGATGGCCCTGTAGGAACATGGCCTGCACTGTTAGATGTGAATCTATTTCTACAGTTGGTGTTTTATTGCTGTGGCGTCGCCATTCTCTTTGAAATGGTTCCTTTTGACCAAAGTGTTCTTCAGTGCATTCAGATCTGCCAACGGTTATCGTCTGAATGCTTGTGGCACAGAAAATCTCCAACTGCTCGTGTGGTTTAGGAGCCGTGGCTGCTGTTGGTTCAACTCCCAGAAACTCATAGCAGGCGGTCCATCCATTCCATCCTGTCATGTTTGCGTTTTGCTGCTGTTCTTTTAGCGTGATACATCATCCTAGTCTGAACGTTTGGCCTGCTAATCCACAGGCTCCAGTTTTCTGGTTGACTCGCTACCAAAGCTGGAAATACACTTAGAATTACAGCTAATCTGGAAGCTCATCAGTCATCCCTGTGAGTTGGTTGTCATCGACATCAATCTTGTGGAAGGGTCCAACTTTCTGCTCGCTGTGGGGATTCTGAGATTTCTGTTTCTTGGAAGAGAAGAAGCAAAAGAACCCTGCTTCCCAGACTGGGCTCAGTCTTAGGGATGGATTATTCATGTACAGCTCTACAGGCTTTTAAAAAGTTTTCATTTTACTGAAACTTTAAACTTTAGAGATAAACATCTGGAAGGTGTGTTTTGTACGGTGGCTGAGAAGTGCAAAACACATTTACAATTCAAAACACATTAAAATAAAAATAAAAAAAAAATAAAAACAAAATAACATTTGAAAAGAAACAAAATTATATTTTTGCGGCTCAATTTATTTTTGAAAAAAGTTACAATTTTTAAAACACATTTACATTTTAGCAAACAAATTTACATTAACAAATAAACAAAATAACATTTGAAGAAACAAAATTATATTTATGAAACAAATGTATTTTTTGAAAGTTTAAATTTTAAAACACATTTGCATTCAAAAAACACATTAACAAAAAAAAAACAAAAATAAAATTGAAGAAACAAAATTATATTTTTATGAGCAATTTATTTTTGAAAAAAGTTTTAGAGATTTTTAAAAACTTACATTTACATTTAAGGAAACAAATTCACATTTTAAATAAGTTAGATTTTAGGTGAGAGAAAGTTTCATTTTAAAGAAAAAAAATACATTATAGGGAAACAAATTTACATCTAAAAAAAAATTGACCGTTCGGAAACACTTGTACAAGTGCAAAGACAAAACTGCAAGTGGCAAAACACATTTACATAAGCCAAAACTTTCGTGTTAACAAAAAAGACGGCTACACGGAAGAGGGGCTCATCCCAGTGGCCGGATGTGACGTCACGATTACCCTGACTTGTAGTACAAACAGCTCAATCTGTAGTCCTCCTGCTTCACGTGAAAAATCAGCGGCGATTTTAGATGGAAAGAATTGCACTGAAGCTGTTTTTCTTAAGTTTACGCTAACCGAACAATGTTTTCAGCCAATTTACACCATTTTGTTCTTCGTGCGGACGGTCTCTGGAACTTTTACGGGACACGG
>JAGKQL010003799.1:0-13600 GCA_018398635.1 Cyprinodon brontotheroides | reverse complement strand
GAAAACAGCGTGAAGTCGAATCATAATATTATTCAGCTGATTGCATCAATTGCATAGATAAGCTACATTTTTTCTACCGACTCTGCAGCAATGCATGCAGCGCTTGAGGGAGAGGAATACCTCCCTTTTAACAGGAAGCACTTCCGGAGAAACCAGGCTCAGTGTGTGAGCAGCCAACCAGAAGTCCAAGAAGACATAGCAGATATTCAAAAGGAATTTAGGTGCTGCACTGATCCATAAATACTTAAAGTGGCCCAGAACAATATTTTAGGTCATCAGTTTTTTAAACCCCTTTTCCTAAAAGGTCTTTTTACAATGTCAAAAATTCAGGAACGCACAACCCTGAACACGGAATCACGAAGAGGTATATACAGGACACATGAATTACAAAAAGGAACTTTGCTACCTTCTATGATTATTGTGTCAAATATTTATTGATTAAAAAAATCTAACAAATGCAAAGTTTAGTTCATATATACAAAGACATTAAGCTGAATTTGTTCTTTGTTAATGAATGCAGTATCTAGCTCAAAATTCTATTTTTTAATTAGCCGAAAGCTTGACAAATTTTACAACAAATATCTGTCACAAAGACCAATAAGGGGGGACATATTTTTTGGCTCTTCCAGTTTGTTCATAAAGTTTACAAAAGCTCAATCTGTCTGTTATACTGTATGTGCAATATGTGCAGGCCGGGCATATTGAACATGTTGTCATTCTTTTTTTTTTTACTTGTTCTAAAAGCATCCCTTTTTAGTGTATTATTTCAGATATGAATTTTAAAAATTTGCACGCTCCTCGTTTGAATTACCAATGCCATGTAGACTGAGCTTGTATGCCTACCTATGAAATGTAAAGCCATAATTATTAGATACAAAGTCAGAATTTTATATCAGTCAATGTAATGTGATACTTCATGACTGTAAAAAATGATTACTGTATCACATAATTATAGTACCTTTACTGGATCTAACAAATTGCCAATTAAATGTTTCTCAAACAGTAAAAGTAACAGCATTCACTTTTTCACTGAATTATTCAAAAGTACATGCTGAAAGTACAGTTCAGCTTAACTTTTCTATCGCTTTCAAATTAAAATATCTGTATATTTTTTTAGAGTAATTTAAAAGAACATTGCAACTTTCAGAAACCACCTAATGTATCGATGAGAGGTGGTGATACAAGGGATTTTAAGTTGATCCAATACCAAGTATCATAGGGTCATTATCATTTATATCAATTCAATCTGAAAACCTCACAGAGAGAGAAAGATGCAATTAGAAGAGCTTATTGATACAATAAAGAACTTTACCAGGCCCCCGGCAGGAAACATAAACGCTGATTTATACTTTAATGCAGATAAACTGATGTATGAGAATAAGGATATTCCCAAAAAAAATTGCCGCAGGTTCAGGCCTGAGCCAGTATACTATAGTGGAGAAGGGTTTATACAGAAGGACTTCACATGCACAGCTGATACGTGTGATGTTTGAATAATCATGACAGGGATCATAGCAGTGAGCATGGTAGAGAGAAAATAAAGGAGTTTCGCAGAATGCTTAGCAGGGTGCATTGCAGAAGCATAGAACATTGCAGGAGCATTGCAGAAGCATTGCAGGGAGCATAGCAGAAAAAGCAAGGCAGGAAATGACAGGGGATGAAGCAGGAAGCATGGTTGGAAACACACAGGGAGGTGGCAAGGAGCCAGGGACCACAGGGAGCATAGCAGGGAGCATGGCAGGGAACACACAGGAGCATGGCAGGGAACAAGGCTGAAAGACCACAGGGAGCATGGTGGGACCAGGAACACAGCAGGGAGCATGGCAGGAACCCACACACAGGAGCATGGCAGGAACTACAAATGGGGACCATTGGTGGAGCACTTTGCAGGAACTGACACAGGAGCAAGGCGGGGGACCAAGGGGAGGACCACAGGGAGCATGGCAGGAACACACACAGGAGCATGGCAGGGAACAAGGCCGGGGACCCAGGAGCATGCAGCAGGGCACAAGGACAGGGCACCAACACACAGGAGCATGGCAGGAACAAGACCAGGGACCACAGGGAGCATGGCAGGAACACAGGAAGCATGGCAGGGACCGGAGCATGGCAGGGAGCATAGCAGGGAACATGGTGGCACAGGGACCATAGCAGGGAGCACACAGGAGCATGGAAGGGAGCACACAGGGAGCATGGCAGGGAGCACACATGGGGAGCATGGCAGGCAGGGTAAAATGGCAGGGATCACACGGGAGCGCGGCAGGGCGCCATGGCAGGGAACATGACTCACGGGGAGCATAGCTGGAAGCAGCTTTGGCAGGAAACACCCAGGAGCATGGCAGAATTCAAGGCAGGAATGAGGCAGGGAACACACAGGGAACATAGCAGGGTGCGGGCAGGGAGCAATGATTTAGCAAAGATGGAACATTTTAAACCACCACCAGTATTCTCGGTTAGCTTACCTACAGACAGAGAGAGATTGAGCTGCTAAGATTGAAGAGTGTTCAGGCGGATATAGATTTATAGGCTGAAAAAAGTCTATCGGCCCAAACTGCTGGAGAGAAGCCACAGAGACACCACGAAAGCAGTTGTTTTTAGCTGCCCCTATCCCAAATGAGTGGCTGGAATAATGACTGGATGAAAAGCCACAGGATTCTAATAATAGTATTCTGAGATGGTCTTGGAACCGCAGGACGCTGAGAACCCTTGCGCGTGACGAAAGTGGCTTTGAAATGAGGGAAAACTTTTGCCGCTTTGAACAGATTTCAAACATGGTGATAAAATCGGGCAAAAGGCCCATCTGTACGTAAGATAGAAATAAAACAAGGGCCTTTCCCTTTTAGAATGATTCAAGATATTTGTAAGATCGATGTGGAAACAAAAGATCCCAAAAGAGACAAAATGCCGGAAGGATCAAACCACTATTAGTTGAAGTGAAAGCTAAACCTGATTTAGTAGAAACTGAGGAAGTAAATACCTAACTAAGAGAGTGGGTTAGTTAAGAATGAGTTCTTCTAGAAGGAGGAAGGGGGTCGAAGGAGATCGGCAGAAGGACTAAGATGTGGAAGGTCTGAAATTTAAAAACCAGAAAGAGCATCAGCAGCATGGGTTAGAAAGACCAGAACGGTCGAGCAGAGATGATGGAGTTGTAAGAGACTGCTTGCCAAGCTATGCCTCTAATGAATGGCATGAGAGATTGAGAGGAGGAGTCTACCTTAGAGATGGCGCCAACGACCGCCATGTTGTCGAGAAGCGATATGCGATTATCTCCAAAGCTGGCCCCACAGACAGCAAGCTACCAAGAAAGGTAAAACCTCGCGATAATGCAGGAGATGACTGGAGAACTAGTAAAGCAGGGGAGGCCAATTAACCAGCAAACACCTGAAACTGAAAGAAACCCCTGAAAACCCACGATGGGGCAGCATCCGTGAAAAATTGAGCGTCAGCGCTTGAATGATGTCATCGAAAATAATTTGCCCCTTCCATTTACAAGAAGCTCAACCCAGAAGGAAGGATCGAACGGCAACCTTCGGCCCAGAGAAACCTAATCTAAGAGAGAGGGAACAGAGTTAGCTAGGCCAAGCAGGCCGTGGGGAAAATGAAGGAACGCATTCATGATGCGACAGCAAAATTACAATAAGACCAAGCAAAGAAGCAACTGACGCTTGGAAATACTTGATGCAGAGCTATAAGACTGAGAAATCTCTCACGAATCTGAGACAGCTTGTTCATGGTAGGATGGATGCCATCATGGCCACTGAAACGAGAGAGCTTTGCCTAGAAACACACTTGTAACAGGGCCGATGGTTTTTCGACAGGGGAACACCAAGTTGGTTAAGAGCTTTAGTTTAAGGAGTGACAAACCGGGCTGATGGAGGGAGGATCTATGCGTAGGAAACCATCCCCTGAGATGAAGAATGCATGGCAAATGAGTAACATTAAGGAGAATCCAACACAGAGTTTCTGGAGATTGTCAAACAGACAAGGACTGCCCCTGCAGCGAAGGCAGGTGAGACGGACAGCAAAGTAGAACAGAGACTCCATTTAGCTCTGAACAGGTGCCATTGAGAAGGGTGAATGAAAATAATTGTCTGCTTTGGCCAGCGCCAGGCCCCTGGCCGGTGGTCTTAATGAGAGAAAAATAGCTGTCTGGTCTAGAAGGTAGTGGAAGAGAAAAGGAGGAAAGAGGAAGAGGCTATTTATGAGGAGTGACGCCAGAATGAAAATAGATTAGTCCAATATGAGCCTCTTTTTCCCGGAATATAGCGGTTAGCTACCACCAGGGGCTCACACGAAAGGGAGCAGACAGAGAATGTTTTGAAAGGACCAATCAAAACTCTTGACACAACTTGTGAAGCAGCTGATCTACGGTCGCCCGGTCTTTAAAGCAGATTGGAGATTAGAAGAGACGGGTGAGGGGGTGCACACCCTAAATGAAAACCTTGAGACAGACCGTAAGAATGAAGTTGACGAAAGTGCGGTCGGATGATGGGTAAGATAAATTGCCAATTCAGAAAATAATGATGGGAGTAGAAGATGACGGCTATTAATGTTTGAAGGCACGATTTCTCGAACAGAAACACCTAAAGGGACAGACGGATCCCACATATCCAGCAAAGCTGCAAAATGTGGAGAAACTGCAATTAGAAAGGTGCATGTACTTTCATTAAACTTATTACAGATGGGTCTGAATTGAATATCTGGACGTTTCTACCTCGGCGGTCTGTGGGCTGGGCAAGTGTAGAAGAGAACGGAGGAGGAATAGATTGAATGCTAGACTTAAAGGGTATAGATGGGTAAAACGCCGATGATTTTGGTGCAGCTGTAATGTCACCTGCTGAGGCTAATTTGATGTTCAACTTCACAGGAGGGGAGGGGGTGAGTGAAACCAAATTAATATATTTCCCTTTATATAAATATTGGAACAGGCAGAAAGAAACGTTAGAATACACATAGAAATATATAAACTGCCTGATGGAAAGGGCGGGGAAGCATAAGAGCAGAATGAAAAAAAAAAAGAAAATTATAATAGAAACATGGTTAGATAATGCCTTACCTAGAGCTGGCTCAGGGCGGGCGAGGGCGAAGTGAATGTAGGGAGGAGGAGGGAGGGGATCCCGCCGCGGCTGAAAGCAGTGATGACGTGGCAGTGTGGGGATTTCGTTAGTTTGAACACGTGCAGACAGAGTCTGAACGAGCGATTTTAGGAGAGTCCAGGGTGGGAGCATAGAGAAGCCGGGGCACCGGTCAAAGCGGGAGGATTGTGGAAGGGTGGAGCCGCTATGGATTGAGAAAACTGACATGGTGGGGAACATCTGAAGAAGGACCTGGGTTTATGGCCGGAACGAGAGAGGGACCGGGCGCTTATGGCGCTGGAGCTGGACGTTTCGCCGCGCTTGCATGGTCGCCAAGACCCTGAGCGGAGTGCAGAGGACGGAGATGAGAGCGGCTAGACGGAACTCCCTCTTCAGCCGGAGGATTGAGGTGAAAGGATTTGTCTGAAATCAAAGTCCCACATAGGAGCAATGGATTCAAGGCGCTGTTGAAGAGCAGGCCTAGAGATGATTTGGAGTGGCTTTTAAATAGGTGCTGGAAGATGATTGGGCATCAAGGAAAGTGGCTTGAAGCGGTTGGTTGCATCGGAGGGCGATCAGCCTCAGATTGAATGGAAGTAATCAAAGTTTCTTCAGTTGAATTTCCTCTTTAGCTTCATTACAATTCAAATATTTCTTTTACATTTAAGTTCAACATATCATGGAACTGTTGACTTTTCTGTGTTTTTGTGATTTTATTTTATTATTACAAATGAATAATTTTTTAATAATGTTAATGCTTATAAGTGTTTTTTAGTTTTTTGCTTTTAATTCTATAAATATCCTGCCATGGGTAAGTAAAGGATTAGCTGATGTTATTTGGCTCAGCTTTGGTATCGGTTATTATCTATCCTAGGATTGATCCGCACCCACTTTTAGTGGCTGGATTCTTTCAGATGATCGTGGTCACTTACGAAGTGTGTTTCTCCCACCAGAGTGTTCCGGAGCTTGGGCGTGCCCCGCCCTCCTGCAGCATCCGAGAGTCGCAGCTCCACCTTTGTAGTTTCAGTTTGTTTATGTTTTTATATTAATAAATGTTTTGAACTTTCCTACTGACTGTCTCACCTTGAATACTGGGTCCATCTGTCCAGTTTTTATGACAAAAGGACTATGTGGGCTTAAAAATATAATATGCATTCGTGATTAAATGTTTATCCTGGAGCAAATGTCACGTAGCAGCATGAGATGAGGGAGGAGCAGTGAACGCTCTCACCGGGCCGCTTCACCACCCTTCACCGCGCGGTTCAAATTTTGTTGCATTGATGAAATTATAGAAACACAATAATGGAATCTTTCTATGGTGGACTTGTTTCTGTTGGGAGAAGTTGATTGAGTCTCTCTAACCCTGAAATCCCACATCCTCTGTCACCAGCGTTCCTTGGTGTGATTTCAAACACAGTTCACACAGCTGCATCAGAGCGCTACATGTTTGATCTATGGACGATTTTCCATTCTTGCAACAAAACTAGCAGCTGTTACGGAGTTTGGAGATGCAATCCACTTAAAGCTCCTCTAATTTATCCAGAAGTTCTGCAATCACACTTTTTCTCTCACTCCCAACTTGGTGGTTGGCTGTATATTTTGCTTGCCTTCCCTGGAAATGCCTTTCCAAATTGTTTTTTTTTTTTTTTTTTGACAACCTCTCATTACAAAGCAAAAATGCAGGCAATCCTTCCGTGTTGATAATGAAAGAAAATGATTTGGTCCCTTTTAAATCCCTTTTTCTCATTAGCTATCTCACTTTTTTTCCCTTCGACATCCATGGTCCGAGACACACCTACAGCTTTGTTTGCCTGGCACCATGCCACGCTGGTAACAAGTTGTGACCAATGATCTCTATTTCTTTGATGCAAATTATTGTTTAAATTTATTTACTATACAAATGTTTACAGCATTGGAAAACATAATAAATTTTTGTTTGACCTTTTGCACACCATATACAAAAAAAAAAAAAAAAAATAAAACATTTTATATACATTTTTGAAAAAGCTCCAGGGAGCCCCAAGGGGGACGCTAAGGAGCCGCATGCAGCTCCGTAGCCGCAGGTTGCCAGCCCCCGGCCTCAGAAATTCAAACAATGTTCCTGTAACTTTAGGACGCTACCAAAAAATGGATAGATTATAGTGTACAGCACTGATGTTCGCTCTGCAGATGATGTTTACCTGACCATTAACTGTGAAGGGGAAGTGGAGGGTGGGCTGGTAGAAGTCACTGAGGGCAGTGGTAAGAGGGACAACTTTGATGTCCAAACGCTGGTAACTGGTGCGGATTTGACCTCAGAACAAGGTGGTAAGCTGACCAGTCTTCTGCACAAGTAAACTGAAGTATTTTCCACACATGAGAAGGATTTTGGTAGAACAGATCCAGTCATGCACACGATCAGTGATGTAGCCCTGATTAGGGAGAGGTTCAGGCCTCTGCCACCCCTCATGTATAAAGTGATGTGATGTGGTAACTGGATCTGCTTCATAGAGGTGTGATAACCTAGAGCTCCAGCACCTGGGCTCCACCCATTGTTATTGTTAAGAAAAATTATTGGAGTTTTAGGTTTTTGTCAAGATTCCGAACAGAAGGACACACTATTAAGGCAAGACCGACAGTGGGATTACTCAAAAAGTGTTTATTAAAATAAAACTGGTCTGTGATAACAGCTGCTAGGACATCAGAGGCAAGAAATTCTGGAGAGAGGAAACACAGGTTAAAGACCACATAAATCTAAAGGAGGAAAATTATGAACATGAGTTACTAACGTGGTTTACAAGTGCATTCCATAGCCAGAGAACGAGGTAGGATCCAGTCAGTGGGCTGCCAACAAGATGCGGCAGGCGCAGCCCAGAGTGTCCCAGATGCTGCAGCCCTGAGAACATGTAGGAGTCCGAAGCCAGGTCAGGCAAACAGATTAGAACAGGAAGAGGAATGCTCAGACGTCCAGGAATCTGAAGCCAGGTCAGGCAAACAGCTTAGAACAGGAACAGGCAGGCTCAGAGTTCCAGCAGTCCGAAGCCAGGTCAGGCAAATTGATCAGAACATTAACAGGCCGGCCTCGAGATCCAGGAATCCAAAGATGGAATTCAGGCGGGAACATTCAGACAGGCTCAGTGGTCGAGAAGCAGAACAGATCAGGATCAAGTAATCAGAAACACTCAGGTATGCTAAAAAAAAAAAACTATCACCACTGAGATCAGATGGGAACAGACAGGCTCAGTGGTTGAGAGGCAGAACAATCCAGTGGCCCACTTGCAAACTGCTAAACTAAGAGATGTAGAGCTACCTTTGCTGTAGAGCAAAGGTGGGTAGCTCAAATGGCCTTCTTTAACTTTGATGTTAAGTCCAGATTCTTAGCAGCAATTGCTATGAAGAGGGAAGCCACATTTGACATGGCTGCAGTGTTTTATATCACAACCACACCAGACTCCGAGGACGTTACTTAGCTTGGAAAAGATTGGAAGCGTCTACAAGAGGTGAACCAGGAATCCAGTGTATTCGGGGGTATGTGGAGGTTGGCATCTTCCAAACCAAGGCAGAGAGGGACAACGTGTCAGAAGCTTCCAAGCGGCTACTTCAACACAGAAAGAAACTTTGCCTATACCAGGTAGTTTTTGACACTAGTGTTTGTGAATTTTATTTTCAGTTTGAGTTTCCTGCTTCAAACAACCAGGATGTATGGAGAAAGTACCATGGAGCTGCAGGTATGGAATGGACCCTCTCTTATCTGAGGCGTCATTTCTTCTGGCCAAGGAGGGAATAAGAGGTGCAACTTTTCTAGACAAGGTTTACAGTTTATAGCCTCCAGAAGAATAGGACAGAGCCAAAGGGCCATTAAAGCCTATAGAAGTGTCCTAGCCTCTTGAGGTAGTTGCTCTCGATTTTCTCTCACTGCATCATCCCCATAAAATGTACCAGTACATTTTAGTCATGATGGATATGTTGAGGTGTGATTCCTGGGCTATTGCTACGCATGATCAGACTGCAAAAATCACTGTACATGCAATTTGTTCTAGCATCATACAATTTTTTGGTTGTTCTTCCCACTTTCTTTCAGACCAGGGCCAACCTTTTTATCAGGGCTTATTAAAGAGCTGTGTAATATGTATGGCATCTCCAAAAGCATGCACAACCCCATATCATCCTTCAGGTGACGACAACGTCGAACAAATTAATCAAAACCTGCTGAATATACACTGAACTTTGGAGGTTGAGAAACAGGATAGGTAACCCGAACATCTTCTCAAGCTCCTACACGCGTGCAACAATGTTGTCCATAGTGCCACTAGGTTTGCCCCCTCATACCTCATGTTTGCACCTGGGGAGTTGCCTCCACATTAACCACTGCCCAACTGACCTAGCTTTTGTTTTTGTTTTGTTTATGTGATCTTACATTGGGACTCACTTGGGTTATTGCAATAAATTTTGTATTTGTTAGTCTGTTTTTTTTTTTTTTTTTAACTGTTCACCCCTGGATTCTAGCCCGTTCTTTATATTGGTCCTAGTCCCTCCACTAGGTGACTTTGTTGGCCTTTTAATCTTTTTATGAATGCTAACAGTATGTTAACATTCATAAAAAGAATGTAAACAATATTTCCCTCCCTTTGGCTACATTTGGATGAAAGTTTAATCTGAAAGGCTTGCTCTGATTGGTGCATACAGAAACAAGGAATATCCTTGATACAGAAATACAAATCTTAATCATTTTTTTGTTTGTTTGGGAGGGCAGCCAGAGCACAACTCTGTGTTAAAAAATGTTTTTGCCATTTTGTGTTTTAAATAGTTCTCATATTTTATAATTTTAAACATCCTTATATTTACGACACCCAAAATATTATAATATCTTTATTAGTGGTGGGCCGTTATCGGCTTTAACGTGTTGCGTTAATGCCAGACTCTTAATGAGTGTTTAAAAAAATATCGCCCTTAATCTATTCTAAAATTTGGTTTGGGAGCTTGGTCTATGCTAAGTAAGCTATGATAACTTTCACCTTGATATTTTAGCACAGATGTATATCTGGAGGTGAGAAAAAATGAGTCTTCCAACCTGTGTAGGCGTACTGTGAAATAACCACATTGCACATGACACGCTGACATGGATGCAGCAATAAAGCTGCCGGGTTTGCTTCAGGGAAAATGTATTTTTAAGAAGCTTTCCAATGGAAACCTTGACAAGACAAAAGCTATTTGCAACTTTTGCAATGGGCAATTAGTTTACTGCAGGAGTTCTTCTAGTCTCAAGTACCACCTAAACGCAAAGCATCCCTTAGCCAATGCGGAAGATGCTGGACATAGCACTGATGTAGCGCAGGGCAAGAGTCATGTTCGTCAAACTACAAAATTTGAGTGCAACTGAGGCAAGCCCATCAGCATAGCTCTATCAGTCAACTTAGACTTAGACAACTTTTATAAAACGAAATCTCGTTTTGTACAGCTCCAATGACATTTCCATTTCTTAAAGTGCAGCAGTGATCGAATGTAAACAGTCTGGAAGAAAAAAAAACATGGTTCAATAAGGAAAAAGATCACATTGATCACATTGATCACTATATAGTATTTAATGCTCTTGCACTCGTGCAGAAAGCATTAAATATATATAGTGCCATTTTGCTGTGTTTTTGGTTTGGTCTTGTCAGTCTGTGACAACCAAGCAATCTCCATAAGTGGACGGCCACCAGCTTTCGCGTGTAGGTTAGGTCTTGAGCTTGTTCTCCCTAGCTTACCCATCTTGTAAAACTACCTAGTAAAATATCATGAGAATTAAATGACCAGTATTTAGAGAAAGCCGCTAAAGTTTGCTTTAAGTAGTCTATGTTATGTAATTTTTAATTTTATCACACCACAAATGATTACCACAAATATGATGTTTGCTTTAATGATTGTTTGCAAATGGTGTGGTAAAGTGGAATGGTTTTTAAAATGTAGTTTGGTGTTATTTATTAAGCATATTTCATTTCTAGAGAGTTTCATATGATGCTGCGATCCTTAAAAAGACATATTCTTACTTATTAAGGTAGAACACACATATCATGAATGCCTTTCTTCCTTTGATTCAAATGAGCCATTTTATTTTAGATTAATTAGATTAATTCCAAGAATGTGTTGCGAGATTAATCGGTATCTCAAAAATTATCTATGCCCACCTCCATTTTTATGATTACACGACAAAGCCCAGTCTGTATGAACACAGTTCATGTATGAGGCTCCTTGTGTGAATAAAAGTTGTCTGAAAGGTGTATTGTCTCATTTCGCTCTAATGCAATACCCTCACATATAATATCTATACATCCCATGAACAAAAATATTTTTGTTAACTTCTATATTCAAAAATCAACTAAAAGGAAATTGGTTGCTGTAATCTCTTATTCTTTTAATAAGCCATGTAGTTAAGTGATCCTGGTTTTTAATAGATGGCTATTGGTCTGCGGCCACAGTAAAACATCTGACGTTGCTCGCAGAGGTCCTTAGTGACCTTTTAGGGAGCTTCTTGTATACCAAGACACATGAACAGTTAGAGGGAACATTGCCGGCATACCCCTGTTCATCCTGTAACCAGCCTGTTCTCCATCTTCTGATTTCATCAAAGTCTGCTATCAGCCGTTTGCCTAAAACTCAAAAATTAATCCCAACATCCCTTCATCTAAATCCTGGGGCTTTTTAAATCCTTGGACATTTTAGTGAAAGGGGGCTTATATAAAAAAAAAAAAAAAGAAAAAAGAACAAAAGTACATCGGAATGCTATAATTTTAATTTCATTACATGTGTCAAATCTACTTTTTAAAAAACTGTGATAATAAATGCATCTTTTCTACCATATCTTATATATCTGTAAAAGAAAACTAAAGGTTTTGAACAGTACTCCAATTAAGAAAAAACTGGGAAGACATCTTGTGCACTGCTAGAAAAAAACTGATGAGGTAATTGAAGTCAAATGTATAAAGAAACAACTGAAACAAAATCAAACTATTTCAAAATCATAAATCCCCAAAAAAAAAAAATAAATAATAATAATCATAATTTGGTTGGGAAGTACACAGAAGAAAATTGAATTTTGAACAAAGAGTTTTATTGGATAAAAAGTGTCCTAAAGCTCACATGTACGCATCTTAATCTTGTGAAGTTAAACATATGTTGATTATTCTCTTTAATTAATCATAACATAAAGTATTTTTTTATGTTGTTACTGTTTTATTAAACATATTTCTAAACTGTAAGTCCTATATTAAGTCAATTCCATTATTATTTAATAGCTGTCTCAGAAACCCAAAGGTCAAAGTCCCACACATGTCCACTAGAGAGCAGCACAACCAAAACCCTGCATGTTACACACTGCCTGCTGAGACGCAAACTAAGGTTTATAGTGTTGTTTGAGGTCATGCATTTTAAATAGAGCTTTTCTTCAGTAAAATTTTTTCTCTTATCCGGTTTTTGGTAGGATCATTTTAAAACGAAGTTTAATTTCTACCTGCAGGTTAAATTAAACTCTTGAATAGTAAAATGTCTAGTTAATCCCAAGAAATAAGTTTGAAAAGATGCTAATTTAATATCTTTTTTATCCCAGATCAACTAGTGGTGCTGTATACTTTCGTAGGCCACTTTATTAAGTTGTTACTGAGATTGCGCAGAATGGGAAAAAAAAAAAGGAAAAACTGTGCAGCCTTACGATTTAGGCATGAAGGGGTGAATTTACATTTCATCCAAATATAACTATGCAGAAACTGAAATCCCTTAAACTACATATTTACTTTTACTCTATATTTATTATTACAAATTGTAATATACTTATTTTAAATAATTATATTTTCAAATACATTTAATGACTGAAAGTATTATTTACATTTATTTAAATTATTTTAATTTTTGACAGACTTATACTAAGACTCAACTTTATTTATCCTTGGATTACTCTTCAAGGAAATTATTGTTCCAGTAGCTTATATAGAGTACAAAGAGTTAAAGCAAAATGTCATTAAAGATAAAAAAAAAATACTTACAGACAATATAAAAGGGTGTATATAGTTCAAAAAAGCATACAAAAATAAAAGAAAAAAGTTGTAATGTCCAGTAATATGTTTCCCTTGGATATATCTGCATAGTAGAGCGCTAAGGGAAAACTACAGATTAACTGGCTTGGGTTATTACCTTTACACGGCAGAAATGTACTGACCATAGGAATCAGTAAAAATTAAACAAACTACACGGTAGTGGACTTGGATGATCGCACTTGTAATGCAGCAATGTACTGACCTTATAAATAGGTTAAAGAAAATACACAGGCTACAGTAGTTGGCATATGATATTGCACAGTGAGAGAAAAAAATATATTGCACATGAGAATGCACATAAAATGTCTAAGGAGGGGAGGTGCTGACCCTTGTCCCTCTTCCTATCACCTGCTCCTTTTCCCAAGTGAGGAGGTGTACAGCTTGAAGTCTTGGGGAACAAGGAGTTCAGCATTCCGTTGGTCCTACATTTGGGGGGGAGCAATCTCCCACTGATCAGGCTCCTCTGAGCGGTGAAGA
>JAGKQL010003798.1:0-13422 GCA_018398635.1 Cyprinodon brontotheroides | reverse complement strand
TTTTGCTCTTCTTTCAGTGAAGAAATACTCTGTAATTCCGATAAAACCTGCTCGACAGCCACGCTAACGCTAGTTTCACTGGCTGAAGCCGCCATGTTCTTCAGACTGAACTGTCGCGCTTCTCGTTGCGTCACACCTCAACCCGCCTCAAAGCCAACGCTGATTGGACGTTCGTTTGGTGAACGGCTCCAAATTTTCTTCAACGAGAGTCTCCAGACTGATTAGCGAGTGAAACCTTGAAAGCTCGTGAGATCAGGATGGTCTCACAAGGCTAGATGTGTCTAGTAGTTCCCATTGATTTAGCTTGTAAAGCGGGGAGAATGGCGCTAGGCTTACTGCACCGTGACGTCACTGCCGGAAGATGGTAGATGTGAGGTGTTACTATATTTGGGCAAAAATGGCCGCTTCCAGACTCAGTGATAATGATAAAAAATTGTTTTTTTTACTGATTAATGCTAAATCTTAACATCACCAGGTAAACACAATAGTTTGGGGTATAGATAATGATCCATTGATTTTTCCTTGCTGACTTTTCCTTTAAAGGATGCTGTCTGCAATCTGACTGAGCTTGAACTATTTTTGGAAAGCAACAGCAAACATTTCAGTCTTTTATTTTCATGTGCAGAAGCTACAACTTCTACTTCCTGACAGTGTGTGGTAAGAATCAGCGTGGTCAGGCAACCTTTCCAAAGCACCTTAGCAATGAACAAAAGATGTTTACAGGCAGTTTTTTTTAAATCCCTGGAGGTTGTGTTTCATTCCCTCTGCAACAGCCTCTTTTTCTTACCTCCCCGAATCTAAATCAAATTTGAGAAAACGCTGCGCCAACATTGATTCTATGGGAGGTAATTAGCACAGCCTGGAAGAAGCTTAAAGGTCGTCGAATTTCTTTCCCATTCAAATGAAGTGTAATCACTGTTTTTCAGCTGCAGCTTAACTTGTTTTACACCTGTCTGAGGAGGGCAGAAGATTACTCTAATATACAAACAATAAAAAAAATCACTTGGAGCTACAGAGATTTTGTTTTATACATATTTCACCAAACTCCCACACACACATTTACATGCCAAAACCAGTGGGGAGACAATTCTAATTAACGTTTAGACTGATGGCCTGACTTATTAATAAGGTGATGTGTGTTGCTGACCTCCTGGCTGTACACAGAGGTGCCAGCTGGGGGTTAAAAACAAATCGACCGTCTTGTTATTTTCCTAACTGGGAACAATTGGCAGTGCTTTCTTAGGCCAGTCATCTTGGCATGTGTTAAATTAGCCCTATTGACAGGATGTTTACCCCTCTCACGCTAATCACCGCGGGCATAACTTCAGAGCTGCGGCTTGGAGTTGTGATTACATGTTGTGAAATAAAAGCGGGACAAACAGCCATCATTGGGGGGGTTGGTTGGAGGGTGGCACAATGCGACAGCTTGAAAATGACACCAGCATAATGGTGCAAGCTTTTCTTCTCCTTTAATTTGAGTAAGACAAATCTGCCTTGTCTTCCATCTAATGGCCAGAGGCGCTTTTGCTCACTGAATAGAGCTAAAAAATGGTGGCTTTCAAACTAATCAGAAACCGTAAGCCTGTAACTGTGGCGGGAAATCATGCAAATGAGCCAACAGGAAAAAAAAAAAAAGTTTGTTTTCCAAAACTTGAAATGGAAGTCATAACACCCTAAGAGCTCAGCTAATGCACTGTAATTGCTCTGGAGAAGGTTTTAAATTTCTCTGATTTGTGTGACAGTTACCTGCACTCTTTCCAAAATGGCTGACCATAACCAAACCAGAAAGGATTTAGACGAGAGTGTGCCACGCCGCCAAGTGTGAACACTCCATTTCACACCTCCATCGGTGTGATTAACAAACCGCGGGTGGCCGCCTTTGATAACGACGCAACGCGCGATGGAAAGGGAGACCCTCTAACATGGTTAAAAGGTGGAAAAGGGGGAAGGAAAGAGAAACTAAAGTGGCTGGAAGAGGAGAGGCTTCTAAAGGTAAAAAAACGCACGCTGTAAAAGCTGTCCTCAAAGCTTTCAGAGCCGTGTTATTTAGACTACTTAGCCACACGGGGAAAGCGAGGCGAATGGATGGAAAGACATTCCATCCATTCGCCGCTGCCGAGGGAAAGTGGTTGGCAGCATTAACATGAGAGGCCCTTAAGGTTTTCAAGGTGGTTGGTGGGGGGAAGACGAGAATGTGTCCCAGAAACTGTTTTCTGATATACATGTCGGTGTGTGTTGAAGCCTGTGTGTGTGTTCTCCTGTTTTACCATCGATTTGAGGACATTGGACTGAATTACACCAAGACTGTCTCCATGTTTTTCTCCCTTAAGAAAATTATAAACAATGAACTCAAAATAATTATTAATCGACATGAAATAAAAGCCGGCTGGTGAATTTAAAGGAATAGTACACCCAAAACATGATTAGCCTTCATTTTCTACTCACCCCCATGCTGAACAACACACTGGAGTACTTTTTGATATCTCAAATGCATCTGGAGATCTGAGGCTTCTTGCTGTCTGCTTGACATTCAAATAATGGAGGTCTCCAGCGCCCAGAAGAGACTACTCCTTACATTTTAAAAATTATGTCTCGTTACTTTAGTTTTTCGAATCATTTCAATGGAGTTACCGTTATTATTTTCCGTCATCAATACCAAATTCAATCTAATTGGATGGGGAATCTACGTTGCATTTGGCGCACCACTACAAGATGAATCGACAGATTTGGTATTCATTGGCGGCAAATCATTGCAGCTTATGCGTGGCGGTGGCGTTAGCATAGTAGCATGGACGACGAGATGATTGAAAATGAACACAGCGGAGATCTAGTCTATTGGCAGACATCCATTTAAAATGTGAGCAGCGGCATGAAAAAAGTGGTTTCTACTTTTGCTTTTATACTTTAAGTAAATTTACAAGCCTGTACTTTGTTACTTTTACTTGAGTAAAAGAAGTTTAATCAGTACTTCCACTTTTACCAGAGTATTTTTAACACAAGTATCTGTACTTTTACTCAAGTACGGAAAGTGAGTACTTTTTGCCATCTCTGGTTAATGTTGAGTTTAGGTTAGGTTTAGGTTTAAACTGGTAAAGGTTAGGTTAGGGCATACACTGGAAAAAATCAAAATCTGGACAAGTAATTTTTTTCTTAAAATAAGTGCATTTGTTCTTGAAATGAGGAGGTAAAAGAGACATTTTGCCTATAGAACAAGACAATTTACATTTAAAATAAGAAAACACAATTGCATTGTCTTATTTTAAGTGCATTTTATCTAAATATCTTTATTTTAAGAGTAAAAAACACTCATTCCATTGGCAGATCATCTGATTTTACCTATTCAATTTAAGGGTAAATATACTTAATTTAAGAATTTTTTTACTTATTTCTAGATCATTTTTCCAGTGTACTTTCAGTACATTTGGCAACTGCAATACTAATTCCTGCTGGCAGATTTAAGGGTAAATACACTTAATTTAAGGCGTTTTTTTTCTTTTTTCTGATCGTTTTTCCAGTGTAGAAAGGGTTCAAAATCAATGGAAATCAATGGGATCAGAGACATGGTCCTCACTATGTATAGCAAGATGAGAATGTGTGTTTGTGAGGTCATGGAGGAAACTCTTTGGTCTCCTGTTCACCTTGAGGACAAACGATAAACCCAGGCTCCTTTCCCCCGCTCTGTTTTATTCATATTCACACATTTCTGCTCCACATCCATAAATACAACGGCTCCCACTTAAAAGTCAGGCTGCATTCACAGACGCATCCACGAGCATCCCACAAGATAGTCTGTGATTCTGAATTGAGAGTCCGTTTGAGTTGGAAGAGAGCCAGACAACTGCATAATGTTTGTTGATGAAGAGAAAACACGCCGGAGAAGCAAGTGTGGAAAAGCAGACACCTTTTTTTCCTCTCTCATTCCCCCCTCCTCCTCTGTCTTCGGTCGTTTAAGGCTGCCTGATATTTTTAGCCCTCATGGCTTACAGCCGTCTAGGTGCATTTTAGCCCTGTCACCATTTATATTTAGACAGATGCTGCACCAGGCCTTGCTGCTACACAGGACCATATTCATATGTCACCTTTCTTACTTGATTGGAGCAGGAAAGTGTTGTTCGCTGTCTAGAAACGGAATCAGGATGAATGAATTTTGGCCAGTATGGATTATATTTGGTTATATTATTGCTACAAGCAGAAACGGTGGTTTGTGAATGGAAATAAAAATGTAGTCCAGAAATTAGTAACTTCACTCTTTTCCAGGGGAGTCTAGAGCTATTTAAAGATATAGGGGATGCGGTCTGTCCAAATGACGGGCAGCCAGATAAATATATGCAGTTTATGCATTTATCATCTTTTTGTTTTTCTGATAAAATAGAGTTAAAACCTGACAATCAATTAAATACTGAATTACAGGCAGTGCACCTACTACTCTGTAAGTAAAGCTGGGCATACACTGTGCGATATTATTTTCAGTGTTACACGAAGCTACTAACCTCATGACGAGACCATCCCTGATCTTCTGCATGACTTTCAAGGTTTCACTTTCGCGGAATAGAATGAGACTCTCCGTTAAAAAGGAGAATTCGGTTTTTAACACTTTTAGCCCATTTTCTGTAGTGTCCAGGATGAAATCGAATGATCGACACCAAAATTTTGACAATTTGGTCCTGTCTCTGCTTTTGGCTCATGCAGAATCCCCTGGCAGCTTCAGAATGGCTTCCATAGTGCATGTCGATAATGTCCTTAAAACAACCTTAAGCGTTCTTTTTTTTAAAATATGCTACTCACCGGTTAATGTCGTCAGCTACTGTTCAATGGCGTTCCAAAAAAAGTTTATTTAAAAAAGCGTTCCTGTTGCTTGTTTTATTTAGCATTTTGTAAATCCATTGAGTTCTGTAGGAATAGTCAAATATCCCGCTGCCACCGGAAACGGAAATGGGGCCTGTTTCACGCTTAGTTGTAGTCTTTTGCGCAAGGCCCAAGTGTTTCTGCTTCACTTTGTGTACTCCGGCGTCGAGGTGCTAACGTCTCTGTTAAACACTTTAAAAAACTCTGAAAATGGAATCTGAAGGTGGATTCTTGAGGGAGGACATATTGGACTTTGAGTTTGACGGTAGAGGATATACCGTCGCCAACTAGTGGTCTGGAGTGTGCAACGCTTCAGATTAACCGCGGAAGCGGAAGTTTATAGCGGTTGTGATGTATCGGAAAAAATAGTTCTGGGATTTACAAAATGCTAAATAAAACAAGACAGGAGCGGTTTTTCTTCACGAAACTTTTTTTGGAGCGTCATTGAACAGCGCTGGCGACCCGGTGAGTAGCATATTTAAAAAAAAAAGAGCGTTTAAGGTTGTTTTAAGGACATTGCATCGGACATGCACTATGCAAGCCATTCTGAAGCAGCCAGGGGATTCTGCATGAGCCAAAAGCAGAGACAGGACCAATTGTCAAAATTTTGGTGTCGATCATTTGATTTCATCCTGGACACTACAGAAAAATGGGCTAAAAGTGTTTAAAGCCGGAATTATCCTTTAAAAAAGTGGACTTGATGGGAGTTCAAAACATTTTAGCCCCAACAATCAGCATTGGCTTTGAGGCGAGTTGAGAGTGTGACGCCGGCGAGAAGCTAGCGACAGTTCAGTCTAAAAGAACATGGAAAACCTCAAGAGCGGAAGCACCCTGCTTGGTTTCTTTTGGGTCATTTTTTTTTTATTCGACATTATAGTGGAGAAGCTTCCAAGGAAAAAACTACAAAAATGGCTGGCGCCAGTACTGGATTTTTCTTTCTTTTCTATTTTATTTTATTTTTGGCATCGCATCCTAGTTTTTTTTTAGTTACTATTGGTTTGATCCCAAAGCTGCCTGTCTGCTCCCGTTAATGTTTAATCCTGTATCAGTCCCCAAATCACGGATTCTTACTAGATACTGACTCCCATCCCATGGGAATCCCACGGGGATCCTGAAAAATTGCTTCAGTCTCTACTACCACATATAAACCCACACTATGATTACAGGCCCACCCTTTACCAGCTCCCCCAAACAAACCCTGCATTTATTAAAAATATTGATGATTTTACTACTTGGTGAAGATATACTTGTAGGAAGCTCCACCTGTCCCCGTCCCTGTAGTGTGGATTATTTTGAATGCCTCGGGTTACCGGTAGACTACCAAAATTGTGGGTTTTCTCATTTTTGTTTGAATTTTCTCTGGGCACAAAGATGTCCCAATAAGAACACCACTGAAAAAATCTAAATCTTAGGATAAGTTGTTTTTTATTAAAATAAAGTGAATTTGTTCTTGGATTAGTAGGTAAAAAAGAGAGGATTTCATGAAATTTTGAAACAAAGATAATTTTACACTCATAACAAGGAAAACACAAATTTCTTGTATTGTTCATTTCAGGCATTTTATCTGAATTTTCTTATTTTTAAGAGCAAAAACACTCATTCCGATGGACTTCATTCTAAATTTCGAAGTTTGGAGGTTACTTTACTCTCACATATTTCTACTTGGCTTGATCCCTTTTCCAGTGCAACGTGTAAATCTCAGTACTTCTGGAGATAACAGCATCAAAACAAGGGTTTGGTATTTATCTAGCACTTCCCCATTCTCAATGTATTTTCATCAGTTATTTTTTTATACATTTCTAGAGGAAACTGACTAAAAAATTGCCAATATTTACAGGAATAACAATGTGTCTACAAATACAATGAAATAGATCCAGGAGGCATGAAGGGATTTACAGTTGTTGCTGAGCGTAGTTTCCAGCGCTGGTTCTTACACTTGTTCTAATCCGTATCATCCCCTCATTAGAGCAGCGCCCCTTCATACCTGCTTCAGACAGGAATTCAGAGACCCCGGAATCCTTAAATCCTGCTCATCCTTGCTCTCTAGGTATTCTACTTCACCTCTACTACTTTTATAATATATTAAATTAGACCACAGTTATTTGGTTATACACCAACACTGTTTTCTGAATTAACAGGAGCATTTTCACACAGTTCCCACCCAAAATTCAATTCAATTTCAATTCAGTTTATTTCTATAGCTCAATTCACATCATGTCATCTCAGGGATCACTTTCCAGTTCAACCAGATCATCCAGTCAAATTGATTCAAAGTTTTCTATCTAAGGAAAACCAGCTGATTGCATCGACTCATTGACTTTTCAGCAATCCCTCACACTAAGCATGCTTTTTATGACAGTGGAGAGGAAAAACTCCCTTTTAACAGGAAGAAACCTCCAGCAGAACCAGGCTCAGTGTGAGCGGCCATCTGCTGAGGCCGAATATAAAATAATCATCAAAACAATTAGAATAATTATTAATTTCCACATTTTAAACATTAGCTCTGGATCAACGCACATATTGTTCCAACTAAGAAAGCAGGTGGTGTTACTGCATTACACTTTAACATATAGCATGCTAATTCTAGAACTGTTTCTGGTTGTTTGAGCGAATTAACCAGCTGATGCAAGCTGTGATGTCGTCGTACGTTTAGGTTGAACCTGGCTGTTATAAATAGGAAATAAATGTAGGAAGCTAGCACAGACCCTAGATCAGTAATGGAATGAGGTTTTAATGAATGTGTTGCAGCTGCTCAGTGGGTAGGAAGAAGGTTCAGGGTTCGATTCCTTCTGCATGGAGTTTGCATGCTCTCCCTGAGCATGCATGGGTTCTCTCCGGGTACTACGGCTTCCTCCCACAGTCCAAAAACATGACTGTAAGGTTAATTTTCATCTCTAAATTCTCCTTAGGTGTGAGTGTGTGTGTGAATGGTCGTTAATCCTGTTTGTCTCTGTGTTGCCCTGCGATGGACTGGCGACCTGTCCAGGGTTTACCCCGTCTCTCGCCTGTTGACAGCTACAGATAGGCACCAGCACCCCTCGCTACCCTGCTTTGGATGAGAGTGAAGGAAAATTGATGGATTTGTTGCAATACTGCAAGTTATAGGGGAGACCGCGGATGGTTGGAACTTTTTTTTCTTTCCTCACAACTTCTCAGATGATCTGTTCTGCAGGTTAACATTTATTTACACATTAAACCTACATCTGTCTGTTAATTGCCCTTGCCATTTAAAATTTTTTCACAATATTTATGAAGAATATTAGCTGTTGCAACTGTCCCCTTTCCATCATAAACTTTCTATCATTGTTTAAATGACTGCATTAATCTGGGAATTTGTATTGTTTGTGAAACTGAACATCTAAACTGGAAAAGAGCCGTATTCTGCCTATAATTGTTAAAGGGGCCTGTCATTAAAGACAGGTTTCAGGTATTACAGGAAGTCAATCCCCTTACCGTAATCGCACTGAGTAAGCTAATGCAGATATTACAGGCTAACATTGGAACCAAACGACCCATTCATGCGATTTACCATTTTGCATGTTTCCAAGCAATACAAGACTCAAACTCACTGTGGATCCAGACATTTGAATTGAGAAAGCTTCCTGAAGAGGGAAGTGAAACGTCTTCAAATCTTGGAAACCAAGTCCAGTGGATATTTTTTTGAACTTTTCACGGAATGACTATGACCTGGATGACTGAGAATCTTCATCAGCAGACATCAGAAATCAAATTAAAGGAGTTTCATCTTTTAAGGGAAAAGTCCGGTTATCAAGGAATAATCCATGTATCATTATCTATACACTAAACTAATCACGTTTGTGGTGATTCAATGAAATTAGTGTTAATGTGGAAAAAAAAACAACAATAATTTTCGTCACGATCACTGAGTCTGAGCGGCCATTTTGCCCAAATATAGTAACCCACTCCTCACTGCCATTTTTGATCTGCGCAGTGGCGTCCGCGGTCGCGCGGTAAGCCTAAGCGCCATTCTCCCCAAGCTTTCCAAGCTAAATCAATGGGAACTACTAGACACATCTGCAATCAACAACAATTATTGAAGATTTCCAGAGGACTTCACCATTGAAATTCACCAGAGCTATAGTGAAACTGACAATGTTGCAAAAGCTGGTTTCGAAACCGGAAAAAACAATGTTTTTTGTGACCGATTTTATATTAGTTAAAGGGACAGTACGTAGCATATTTGGCAGTTTTATTATTAGCAAAACACAATTAATGATTCAGTTTACATAAATATTCTGCAAAAGTCTAATAATATAACATTAAAAATGAAACTATACATATTTTTAATCATTATGAGCTGACAACCATGAGCTAGCTAGGGGTGGGTATTGCCAAAGAAGTCCCGGCTTTGATTCAATTCACATGCCACGATGCGATTCTATCAATGATGCATCATGATACTTGAAATATTAGCGCGATCCATCGCGATGCATTGTGATATTTTTCACTGAACAGTGTTAGAGGAAAAATACAGCCATTACCAGTGGCTGACAACATTGATACAAATGAATTCATACATAGCTGTATTAATTGAAACAACTTTTGGAGGTACTGCCATGAAAAAAAATACTGGACAAAAATATCACTATTACTGGAGTGGACACACTGACAAACAGTGTTTAGGATTTATAGAAACTTGAAATAACAAAATAAGGATAATCAGTGCGTTTTACATGGCCTCAGTGGTCCTTTAAACCAATGAAATGAAAAAATTCAAATGTATATTTCCCTTTTTGCAAATGACGTGCATCATATCAAATCCGTTTTTACCTTCTTTGTTTTTAAATGCATCCAAACACCTGACTTGAAATGTGATGGAGCCGTGGGGCGAATTTTCTCAGTCTCCTCCGTGTTTTCTTTTATGAATGCCTCGTCTCAGTATCCCTGGCATGGAAATGCTTGTGACACAAGGCAGCGGGCGTCAACACATCCGCAGCGACATCTACTAACAGGAAGCTGTATTCCACTTGTTTTTGGCTGGATGTGCACCAACCGTTCATGTATTTTATTTATTCCTTTTTTAAAATTAAGAATCGATACTTCGCGTCAAGAATCGATGCAGTAGATCACAACAATTAGAATCGCGATGCATCGTCATGACGATTATTTTGCACAACCCTAGAGATAGCTGGACACATATTTTAGCAAATGTTACCCCTTTAACTTTGAAATATCCCAAAAAAAGGTTTTCTAATAAACTCAAAAGATAATCTTTAATGTGTCTTCTGTCTTAATCTAACTGAGCATGTGCAGCATCAACATCATCATTATAGGATGTTTCTGAGTAGAGAATAATTGTTTATCTTTAATATGTCAGCCAGTATAAGCGATGGTGTGTGCCATCCAGAGTCAAAGTGTTATTATAATACCTGCATTTAGGATGCAGGTAGCTAAGCAGTCATGTAAGGCAAGCGTTGGCTACGCTAGAACTCATTCGATGAATGTTTCCAATCTCCTTTTAAGCGCATTTACGCTTTTTGATCAAAAAGTCAAACCTCATCTCAACCGAGCATGAAAACGTTTTTGCAAAATGAATTAAGTTCATTTGAATTTTGCTGCTTCCATCAAGCTCTTTTAATTCAATGTCTCAAAAATGCACACAGAAAAATTGTCGATGGAACCACACTTCATGTCTACAAGGGCCTCACATTTGTCCATGAATGCATACATAAATGCACCATAATGTCAAGTACTGTGGGGTTTTTGCTCAGTGGATTAATCGCGTGCACACACCTGTGAAAAGCTTGTTCATTTCCCTTCCCTGCAAACAGCTCGACACATGCAAAAGAAATTTACTGCCACCTGACAGCCGGCATCATAAAACATCCAAGCAATGCTCCCATTATCTCATTTGAGAATCTTGATCGATGTTTTGTTGAATCTTATCCGATAACAAACATCTCTCTTGGTCCTAAAAAAAAAATACTGCCATCTTTTTATTAAAGTACAAGAGGCAAAAATCACAGAGAAAAAACATCATAGTACATTAAGTCTGGCCTCTATCTGGGCAGCAGCAGCAGTTTTAATCTTAATGGTCTAACATATTGTCAATACAGTTCTAACAGTTCTTCTATAGCTGTAGGATTATCTGGATGCTGATCTCTCTAAATGCTTCTTCTTTTATCTCCTCCTTGAGGGAGATGCAGCTTTATATGCAGTTTACTGCAAAGTACAATCATAGACATTGTATATAAGTTGTGTTAAATTACAAATAGCTCCACAGCTCACAAACATAAAGACTTGGCTCAGTGAAACAGAGTAAAGAAATTAAACTCTAAAAATAAAAATATACCAGAAAAGATGTGGCCAGATGTGTCGGAACCCCTCAAGAGATATTTTTTTTCTTGCTTTATATTTATTTTCTAAAGCAAGTATTTAACTACAGGGAGACTATTATCTTGGAAGCAGCATCCAAAAAAAGGTTAGAAATAAGTAAAAAATTCTTAAACTAAATGTGTTTACTCTTAATTTGAGTAGGTAAATGAAATAGTTTGCCAATGGAATGCGTATTTTTACTCTTAAAATAAGATATTTAGATAAATTGCGCATGAAATAAGACAATCGCGATTGTGTTTTCTTATTTTAAATGTAAATTGTCATGTTCCATTGGCAAAATGTCTCTTTACCTCCTCAATTCAAAAAGAACAAATGCACACTTATTTTAAAAAAGAAAAAATGACTTATCTAGATATTGATTTTTTTATAGTGCAGGCCTGTTCCATTCAGAATCGTCAACCTTGATAAAACTTTCCAAGGCAGGAGTCCGGAACACTGGAGGATCTAACCTCAAACCAGAAAGCAGTAAGCAAGTTTCTCAGGTACAGCAGGCAAAACTACCACAAATAAGGTCATACTATTGTGATTGTAGCATGTCTATCAAAGGTTTGCGTGTATAAAAACGTGAGCTATTTCACTGCGCACGCTAAAAATGTACAAACTGATCTATCAACAGCGTGCTAAAAGGATTTGGTCTTTAAAAGCGCGTGCTAAATAGCCTCTTATCCATTTAGTACTTTTTTCTGCAATAAATATATGCAATATGGGGCGTTTACGCGCAAAAGTGCGTCTTGTGGGGAGAACATGTAAATATATTAATTTGCGAGTTCGTAAAGTGATTTATCAAACCTAAAAACAATTTTGCTACTTGGTATCTGACTCTATATTTTACACGTTTCAAAAGAAAGTGCAAAATGGTCTGTATCGTAATTAGCACACATGGCAGCGATTGTATTATTTGCAAGAAAGGGAACATGAAATAAGAGGCAAGGAGAGCGCGGAAACGCATTTTCACTCGTGTAGAGATATTTTTGGAATGAGCGAGGAAAGCGATCATCAAAACATATCGTTTATCCAACATTGCCATTTTGGAGCTGTTGGGGAACTCGAATGGATTTGGGCAGCCACAAAAAGGAGGACCGCATATTACCAGATATCACTAAACTCCTTTCCAACGTTGCACTTTTTTGCATCTGGGTCATTCCGAAGCGTGGGTTGCAGAGAGAGCTGGGATCTCCCATCTCGTTTTTCAGAAGTGCTGTCCGACGGGGTCGGGGTTCCGACCTCCCCCCTTGCGCCTGTGGAGCAACATGCCAATGCTGCGGGGATGCGTAAGTGCAGTAATCTCATCCACAGTCACTTCTTGTGAGCCATTTGGTATGTGCATTTTTCTACAGGCCAATACAAAACACCTGTTTTTTTTGTTAGTTTTTTTACTGCAGTGAAGTAGAAATTCAGCAACATACCACCTTAGGGAATAAAGGTTGCCAAAGTTTATATATATATATATATATATATATATATATATATATATATATATATATATATATATATATATATACACACATATATATATATATATATATATTTTTTTTTTTTTGGAGGGGGTGGGGGTGTCACTTTAAGATTATAATTTCTTAATGCAATAGTTTGCACAAACTACTTTGCCGCAAACCACAAAACGCGCAAAACCATCATTTAAATAGGGCGTCTCCAACAGTTTTGCACCTACCACCAGTTACGCAATCGCTCTTGTCAAATCACCCGCAAACCATGGTTCAGCCCCTCGCGCAAAATTCCAGTTTGCGAGCGCAAATTACTGCACGCAAAATTGGATCTTGATAAATCCGGCCCTCTGTGTCATCAGTTTTTTTTCTTCTGAGGAAGAAGTTAGGAAGGAAGAACAACTCTATGCTGTTATTTTTGGTGCTAGTTTGATTGCTCATCATTCACCTGTCTAGCTCTGCCCTGTTCCACATCACTCATCAGATCGCCCTGTTCCGATTTCCTATTTAACCTGCCTGTTTCCCAGCCATCGGTGCGAGATTATTCTTGAGCCTTCGTTGTTATGAGTTCTCTCGTGTTACTATAATGAATTCTGATTGTCTGATTCTGATCTGTTTCTGTATTTGGACCTTTGAGCCTGCCTGCCCTAACCTGACTCCGCCAGATGAATTTGCTCCACATATCCATCTGGAAACCTTCCGTTGAAGTAATTTTGGGAAGGGGCGACAATACTGGTTAGCTGATTGGCCTATGTTGGTGATAGACGGGCCAAAT
>JAGKQL010003797.1:7048-18364 GCA_018398635.1 Cyprinodon brontotheroides | reverse complement strand
TCTCACCATATGATTTAATTTCTACCTACATATTTATTCATTGTATTTTTGGGGGCAATTAATTAAATGCTTATTTATTTATTTATTGAGCATTTATTTATTTATGTATTTATTTTATATACGGGAAGGCTGTTCCTCCATACTTAAAAAGTCTTATCTGTGCAAAGCCTAAAAACAGATTTATGTAAACATCCTGTCAGGTAAACTAGGCCATGAAAATACAATATGGAAGTTTCACTACTGCTCTCTAATTAGAGTATCTTAGTGGCACATATAGGAGAATTATCCTGCCATAATGCAAGAGCACATCATTTCAATTTGAGAAAAGAATTTCATCTTCTTGTACTCAAAACTTATAATGCTCACACTGCAAACATGCGCTCTCTCTCAAATATTTTCTCTTCTCTCTCAAATCTTTGTTTCTTCTCTCAGATTTAATGCTTCTTGCACAGATATTTTCTCCTCTTGTTTGCCTCCTTCTCTTTGCGCACAAACCGCGCTCTGCTCGGGTCTCAGATACGCTTGCAAACCCGCTTGCTTATTTTTGTTTGCTCACTCTCAGACTGCAGTTGGATCGTCGCCTAGCAACCTTTCCAGCCAATAGAACTTCAGCCTCGGTAAGGGTGCGCTTGTTTAACCCTACTGAGTGTGCCTGTGCTACTACGCCACTTATAAGAGCGTCAGCTGAAACTGCTATTTACAGTAGTTTTGTGGCTGATTGTTGTTTCAAAATAGACCTGGTTTCATTTCTTAGTTATGCCCGGGATTTTGTAGCGTTTGTGGACGCTACGTCGCTACTTGATCAAAGCAATAACGTCACTACAGGAAAGTTACTTGATAAATAAAGCAGCGACGCTACGGTCAAGCTACTGGAAAATGTAGTTAAACTAATAGCTTCGCTACATGTAGCGGCGCTACTGCCCATCACTGGCTGAAAGACTTCTGGTTGTCAGTAGCAACAGAGTATGCAGCACCGCCAAAAGCTGCAACTGATGGTCTGTTATTATTTGCGTCCACATATCTGTGCCAAATGACTTTTTCTGCACTGACGTACACAAAAAACAAATACAGATGACAACTCTTCAGAGTTGAGAATAATCTCTGTGTGGCCATGTCTAACATAAAGCAATGAATACAGCTGCTCTCTTCTAGCAGGGCCAGCCATCACATTGAATAGTAGCAGAAAAACATTTCTGCTTTTGACCAGGAACATTTTTTTTTTTTCACGTTTAAGTCTCAGAAACATAGATTTTTGCAATCAAACATAAGTTTTCCACTGGTGTGTTTTGTTAAAGTTTAGCACATACTATTGTTTTATTATAAAGAAATGTGCATATTTGCTTACATTTTAACTGCAATTGATGGGTCTGTTTGGACAGGTTGCCTCTTGATGCTGCTTCTTGTTTTTAAAAAAAAATACCTGTTTGTTTACAAATAAATAATAAAGAGGCTAATAGCAGACATGAGTTCATAAATGATTGTGTGATTATGTAAATGTGACATACACAGATTCGTGGCGAGGGATGGGTGCCGGCTCCGCAGTTGTAGACAGCAGTACATTTTTAAGCGGGGGTGTCATTGACTAAAAATGAGAATGAACAATATTTTCAATGTTTATTTGTCATTGTTTTTGGTTCAAGAAGATTGTTTGTTTTGGACCAGGAGGCAAGTGTTTTTGGTCACTGAGAAGAGACCAAATTTATATGAAAGCAGGTCAGTGTTTATCAAGAGCCGTAGACATGAGCATTGGAGAGATGACGGGCAGGCAGTAATGCTGAGGTTAAAGCTGCGGAGGACTACCACAGTGCAGGTGAGATTTCCAGGCCTATTCTGGTATACATTGGGTGCTTTGGAGATTTTGGGAAACAAATAACAGGGTTTCCGCAGGTCCTTAAAAAGTCTTAAAAGGCATTGAATTCTTTAAAATAAAACTAAGGCCTTAATTGGTATTAAAATGTCTTAAATCAGTCTTTCGTAGGTTTTAATGTTTAAAATGTCATACTGTAAATATGATTATTTCTATTATGATTTATTTTTGTAATCTAAATAAAACATTAAAATTTACCTTTTTTTTTTATTTTATAAAAATAAATAAATTGGCTCCCCATTATTGGTTCCGTCCTGATAGCCGGAACCAATCAAAGCTGACCATGCGGCCGGGACATTTAGGAGATGCACCATTAACTTTGTCTGGAAAATATGAGCAAGTGTAAATGTAACGAAAATTGGCTCCAGCCAAGAGTTTTCTCCATGGCTAAAACCAGGGAAAATACATGAGGCACAGTCTATTTTGTGCAAGAAGCAATTCAAGCTCAGAACGATGGGAACTAAGGCAGTGGAGTCGCACATGCGAAACGCCAAGCGTCAAAATGGAGTTACTGAGGAGCAGCCAGTATTTCTCAGTTTTGTTCCTACACTTGATATACCCACCAGCATACTCCACTTATCACCAAATCAAACATACTAAGAAAATGATACAAAGAAAAATAGCTATAAAAAAGACTTAGCACTGGTTATGTTGTGGCTTTAAAACTGATTTGTTTTGTTCCCTGCTAAAACAAAGTTTGTGAATTTAGTTAAATAATTGTTAAAATATATCTGTCATTTGTGTGTTTTTAGCTTTCTTCCTGTATGGGAAGCTTTTCAAAATTTGAAACATTAGTGCAGTGGTTTATGTTAAAATAAACCTTTGGGTTAAGTTGTCGCAAGCGGGTTTTTCTTGTGTTTCTTGGGAATTTGGTCTTAAATTTTTATTTCAAGTGACATTAAAATGTCTTAAAAAGTCTTGAATTTCACTTGCCTTATGCTGTAGGAACCCTGAAAAAACCTGTAAGGCACAGAGAGTAGAAAGAGTGAACCTGAAGATTAACTCAGGGTTGAACAGGGAGCTAACATGGTCACTTGAGGAACAACAACTAAATATTATGGAGGGTTGTCTCTACCGCATAGACTGATCACGAGGAAAGCCCAGGTTCACCAGCAGATCTGCTGAGAAAGAAAGGGCCCCATACTCATACAGTACAACACAATGCTGTTTTTATCAGTGATAATATTTTCAAAAAAAAAAAAAAAAAAAAATTCATTCATTCCACTAAAAAGAAAGCATGTCAAAAATATATATTTTTTGTTAAATATTGATGGTTCCAAAATATATAAATATTTTTTACTGTTTTGATACCAACTTCAACTGAAAAGGATTCTTCACCTTTAAGGGTAGTAGCTTAAAGGCAGATGAGATGGAGCTAAGAGGTTGCCAGATCTTAGTAGTTCCATCATAGAGTTGAAAAATGTTCAGATATTCTCAGTTTCAAGCCAAAAAATAAATAAATAAAAGAAGCAAAATGAGGCTGAACAGGATCAAGCTTGAGAGTGTTGACACCGACTTGCGGTACACCTGGTAAGTCTTGGATTTGAAAATAATATAAGCTCCAGTCTCCATTACATTTTAAAGAATGTGTACAACAAATCTAAAACACACACCTGTAAACAGTTGCAAACTACAATATTGTGATCATATTTTTGTTTTGTGATTTTAGGGAACGGTTCTGTGTAGAGAGGCAGCTCAAATAAATAAATGAACTTTATTGAGCTCACATTGGAGGGATGTGTCTCTGCATTTAACTCATCCCCTTGGGGAGCAGCGAGCAATGGGGGGTTAAGGGTCTTTGCTCAGGAACCCAGAATGGAGGCTGTAGGACTTCAAACCTATATACACCCATATATTCATACTCTGCACTTTTTTCAATTCAATCTGCAATGATGATTTGTACCTGTAGCACTTTAAGATTTTTCTTAAATTTAAAATGCATTACAAATAAAATGTATTGTTATTATAAATTTATTTGGTGTTTTTTTTTATGTCTTTTTGTTTCATCATTTTGAAAAAATATATTTCTAACCTCTTTTACCTTAATTGTTTAATTTGGCTTTAAATAAGTTTTTAACTAATTGTAAACCATTAGTAATGCATGGATTGGCATGGTAAATGTGATTCCAGCAGGTAAGGTTCAGGTCTGGTTGGGTCGAGAAATGATTGGGTTTTTTGTGAGGTGGGTTTTTACAAAAAGATGAATATTTAAGTTTTAAATAATGCAGTTTTTATTTAGGCAGTTCAGATGCAAAGGCTGTTTTTCATTGTTTTACATTTTCAGCTTATAAAAAAAAAAGAAAAAAACATTTTTCATTTTTAAAAGGACTTGATAGTCCATACTCTAATACATAATTAGTAGATTTATGTGGGGTTGTGATACACAAATATCACAACCCCACTAAAGCAAGAAAACGTTGTTAGCTTCCAACACATACACAAAAATAAAGGAAAAAAATATTTGATCACAAAATATTTTTAGGGGATTACAAGCTGAAGAAGAAAGCATGTAGCTTCTCTAAATTTAATTTAGGAAATATAATCACAAGTTGCTGTACAGGAGGACTACAGCAGGACTAAGTCTGTGCTAAATGTAATAGCTGTAAAAAAAAATCAAAGAAACATGACAGCCACAAGACGGCAAAATATCCAGGATGAGGTTTTACATTTATGTAAGTGAGAGTAATTTTTCCCTGTAAGTAATCACATATTTTTCTCAGGCCAAAACTTATGTGTCATCAGCTGTTGTTTTGATCTGTGCTCAGGTCCTGCACCTATTTGACATTAAGTTTTGCAAAAACAAAATTCATACTCTAGCCTAGCTGCTAAATATAGGTGTTCAAGTATGGGCACACATTGATGTCCACAACTATTTGCGACAAAACCAAATTGGTGGCAAAGTGAAGAAAGAATTTCTTGTAATGAAAATAAAAAAATACACTGGACTGGGGGATTGCTATTACCACTGAAATATACAGTAGATAGATGAATTCAACAAAACGGTCATATACTGAACTGATAGGTCCCTGAGTAAATGGGGACCTAGCCTATTGGTCAACAAAAATGCTGTTATTTTGATTCATGTACCTTTTTTTTTTTAGTTTAAATTAATCAAGAGGTATTTTTATTTTCTTGTACCTTTGCTCTGTCCATGTGCAGGAACATTGTGGAGAAAGCTTTCAGCAGTTGATGCCTGTCAGGGTTCCTGTGTAGTGTGTGTGTGTATACTGGTCCGCACATCACTACAAATCATCCATCTTGATGTCAGGAATCGATGGGAAATCCTAGAGGTCAAACCTTGTTACCAGAGGTGCACAAAAGACACAGTCAAGACTACGGAAAACAATTTCTATCAATTTTTTTGTATTAGTTCAGTCTGTCACATTTGATTTGATCCATTAGCTGAATGTTGCAACTGGGACATCTAACAAAAAAACTGTCAAAGTGTATTTTCACTGATCCGATCTGAAATTATTGTCGCAGTCTCGATCTTTTATATGCACAACCTTGAGAGATTTGTGTAAAGTTGCATTTGTGAAACTCATTTTTCGCCTTCAGTGTCTGAAAGTTAAAACCAAGAACAGAGATAAGTTCTGACTCTGAAATTACCTGATAAGTTGCTGCAGCTGTGTATTATTTCTCTGTTCAGAGGATTAACGGACACATGGACATGCATATGTGCCTATGTATCAACATGCACACCGCTCTGAAGAAGTCAGCTGTGACTTGCTATTTCCATTTATTTCCCTGTAGATAGCTTAATTCTGTGCCTCCATTCAGAACGCAGGCAGGGAACGTATAAAAGCAGAGCTCGCGGTGTCTTTAACATGTTTGGAAAGTATGGGACAGAAAGTTTATTGGCGAGTGTTACAGGTCGGCGCTCACTGTTTGTGCGAGCGTTCAGGTGCTTTTCTACATTTTGAAGCGACACTACGGTGAAAACCGGCTGGTGGGCCCACATTTGCGGTGCTCTTTTCCCTCACAATATGAAAAACATTTTCAAACGTGCAGTATTTTCTGCATATATAATTCATAAATGTCAGTATACTTTTAGGGGAGTTTTTAAGAGATACTACATAGAGCTTTTCACTACTATAAAATCTGGGAAATTTTAATCTAACCAGTAATTTTGGTCTGAACTATCAGGTAATCAGGTTTCAAACCATAAGGTCTCAGGTTGTGACCTTACAGCTTTCTTTCCAATCAGATCTGAAGGTGAATTCAAATACAGATTTTGCTCCTGGGCAAACATTTGACATTTTATTCCTATGTAGAGGGCTGTTAAGCAGTGCTACAAGTTGAAGGTCATTATTTTAGCAAGGCAAAAGGCATAATTATGGCAAAATACAGTGAGGTGAGAGTGCGGACATGTCTGCGCAGTACTCAGAATATATCTGCAGGAGTTGAAAAGTCATAATGACTAAGAGGGTTTTTTTTATTTCCAAAGAGGTCGTAAGGTCGTAATTATTCCTGAGACATAAAAACTGAACCATTTTATTATAAAGACCTTGTAGGTTTATTGCGAAGGCAGGACAATAAAAATATATTTTTTTTCTATAAAATACCTTATATGTTTATTGCCAAAATGAGAACTGAAAGGATTTTTTTTTCATATTCCAAAGATATAAGTTTATTCCCAAGACACAAGAACTGAGATTTTTCCTAAGACCTGTCTTATCTTTCTTTTTTTCAAGAATTGATAACTGATAACTTTTTTATTGTATGACCTGATCTGATTTCCTGAGACCAAAGGATGTTCTACAATGTACTTTAATCTGATTCACCAAGAAAACACCAAGGCAATCTTTCAGCAGAATAACCATCTCTTAAAAACAGTTGTATGACTAGGGTGACCAAACGTCCCGTATTTCCGGGACATATCCGTATTTCACGTCCTGTCCGGGCGTCCCGGGTTTTTTTAGAAAGTGAGGAAATGTCCTGATTTCACTGCGCACAACGCTCCGTGTGACGTAATCCCTGAGCCGTCCAGTGCGGGCAGCCCTGTTCTTAATCAGAGGCTCTGTTCAAAAACCTAGGGCGCATCCTCCAAGGGCGCTTGGTCTACCTAGACTGGATCCTTCGGAGTCCTTGAAAATAAGGAGGCCGGAAGAGTTTTGGCTGTAAATTCGAACAGGTCCACCCTTCAGGCGGGTTTTACCCACCGTATGCTCTGTTGCTTAGCAACCGTGAAAGTTGACACACAAAGCAGGAAAAGAATGAATACCAAGGTTTTCAAAACTGTTTGTTTATTTAGTTATTTTTTATTATAAAGTGAACAAAGACTGATGAGAATCCAGAGTGGAATAAAGGTTCCAATCACCGAGAACAGGAACAAATAAAATCAAATGTAATGATAGAAACCTTAGTCAGTTAAATAACCTGCTGCTGTCATTCTGCACATCTCTGATGTTGCTGCTATTTTCAAATATCCATTACTGTAAAAATGTCCATAGCTGCATATTGGTTATAAATTCTCCAGTTTTATATTGTTAAAACACTTTACAGAATTTTATTGTTTATATTTTAACTCTTCCCTATTATGTTATTCTTATACATTTTTCTAAGGTCCTCATTTGTGTGACCATTTTCAATAATCTTTCTGTTGCTGTAAATTTGCCCATTGTTGGACAACAAAGGGATTTTCTATTCTATTCTATAAAAGGGTTAGAAATTATATAAGTAAATCTAAACAATGTATCTACAAAATATATCTGCAAAAATCTCTAATATTCAACAACAAAAATACTTAGTTAAGCATATAGTGCAAAAAACAATAAAAAATTAAAGTCCTATCAGATTTTATAGTTCCCACCCCTGCAGATATATTAGAATCTGTCCTTAAATTACAGCCAATTTCAGGCGGAACTATTCAGAGTTGTATTATATTAAACTGAACTTCCAATTTTCACCACTGTTCTGCGCCAAGTAACATTTCCTCTGATCACGGAGCAAATCTCGATGATGAGACATTTCTTCTTTCAATCAAACCCCCAACCCCAACCCCTGCTCCAAGGTGTCCTGGTTTTCCCAAATGAAAATATGGTCACCCTATGTATGACCATAGCCAGTCTTAAAAGACAGCAACGATCTACTCTTTGCTTTGCCACAACGCACGGGTTCAGATTGAATCTCTTGACTAGAAATAGATGCTACCATTTTCTTTTTGTTTCATCCAAAACAAAAATCCTAAAACACTTAGCCATATTTCTTCAATTTCCCTGTTAACCTCCACTTGCTGTTTCTCTGTCATTGTGAATTCAAATTAAATTTGACATTTTTCTGGAAGCATGACAGGTTGTTAAAAAAATCTCTGGAGTAGAAATACTTTTGCAATGGTGTAACTTAACAGGTGTACTTACACTGTAAAGTTTTATAAGTTGCCCTTACTTAACAAAAAAGCAAACTTTCTGCCTCAAAAAATGTAATTACATTGGATTTATTTAATTACTGCGAGTTTGCAGTACTGAAATTATCTTATATGATTAGATTATAGTAACTTGTTTATTTTGAGTTTGAAGTAATTAAATTATCTTAAATAACTGGATTAAAGTAACTTGAATTATTTTGAGTTTATAGTTCTCAAATTATCTTAAATTGATTAGAGTAACTTGTTTATTTTGAGGATGGAGTCCTCCGTTTAACTTGAATGAATTAGATTACAGCAGCTGTGAGTTTTCAGAACTGAAGTGATAGCTTAATTCACTTTAGTGTTGTTCACCCATAATATTCAGGTCAACCTTATGTAATCTAACTTTGTGAACCACACTTAGCCATTGCACTCAAAGAGCAGGGGAAGGATTATTGTAAAAAGTAAACACATGGGACTGATTTTGGTGTTGATGAAGCTAGTTTAGCTGGCTGAGGTCATAAAAATAAAGCATATTGCTTCTCAAAAAAATATGTGGAGTGAAACATTTACAACACAAAACCACTGTCCACAAAAAAGTCTGACCTCACAATGGCTTAGCACTTTTTTCTCTCTCAGAATGGGCAGAGAGAGATGCTCTAAGCTGAAGTTGATCCACAACTCTCTCACAACTACAGCCTGGGGTCAAACCTTAGATCAGAGGTCTCAACAGGGTCCGCGAATTCCCTAGGGGGTCCACAGAGGTAATGCCTGTTGGGGTCACAAAAAGATTTGGCTGAATAGACTTTTTATATTCCCGTGGCATTTTTTCACTACTTGAAATGTCTTTAACACATTACTAACATGAATTCAACACACTGTAGTAAACATAAATGGTGGGCAGAAGATGTCTTTCTGTCATCACGCACACCTCTCAGTGACACAAAGGAGCTCTTAAAGCTGGGCACCGTTTCATTCACAACACCAATCCCATCAACCAGGAATCAGAATCAAAAAATACTCTTTAATAACTTAGGAGAAATTACATTTGGTTACATGACTGCACTGCAACAGAGTGACTATAGGACCAGTTTGATATAACACAATTTCATACAATATATAATTAGGGGGTCCCTGCTCCATCTCGCAATCAGTTTGGGGGTCTTTTACCTGGAAAACGTTGAAGACCCCCGCCTTAGATCATCTCTATCCTTCCTCTTTCTCTGCCTGTTCCAACTCCATCTGAAGAAGTTCAGCATGTTTATTCAGGTTCAAAAAGGTACCCCAGCTGTCTTGACCATGAAGAATTCCAACAGCACATGCAATTTCATAAAAAAAAAAAAAACACAATGGAGGAAAACACTTAATGGATTTACTCAGTTGAGTTCAAATTTATTTTAACATGCTTAACAATGCATTTAACATGAGACATTGGCTCTCGACATAATGAAGAGCATTTTGTTAATGCTCAATATAAAAGTGAACCAACAATAGTTTGGTTGCAAACCTACTTAACATTCTTTTAAGCATTTTTTTTCATCAAAATATAATCCAGGTGTGATTTGCCGCAACAGATGTAAACATGTGTAAACATGTAAATGTGTAATCATTTGGTTCAAGGGTGCAAGAAAGAAAACTACTTCTCATCCGAATACAACAGTTTTGAATCTCCACAGCATTTTCTAAAAATTAACATTAGCTAAGACAGTTGGAAGTTGTTACTGACCCTGGAACACGTTCAATTTTAATAAAAGAAAAATATCAAAGAAATAACCTCTCAACAAAAATGGACAACATATTAAAAAAAATTGTTCCTGAAATAATCATGAGAGAAAATCATTATTAGGAACTAAACCCTTTCAGAAAATCTTTCTTAACTAACCATCTTTAGTGCTGTAACTGTTTTATTTTGTTATTTTTTTGGGGTGCCTACACCAACGTAATCAACCTGATACATACAGGGTTCCCGCGGGTCCTTAAAAAGTCTTAAAAGGCATTGAATTCCTCAAAATAAAACTAAGGCCTTATTTGGTATTAAAATGTCTTAAATATGAGTCTTTAAATTATAGGTCTTAATTTTTTAAAACATCATAAATAGGATTATTTTATTACGATTTATTTTGTAATCTAAATAAAAGGTTAAATTGATTACTTTTAATTTTTTAATAAAAAAAAATAATGGCTAACCATTATTGGTTCCGTCCGATAAGCGAACCAATAAAAGCGTTGTTGTTGCCGGGGACATTTGGGAGATATGCCATTTACTTTTTGTCTGGAAAATATGAGCAAGTGTAAAAATTGGCTCCAGCCAAGAGTTTTCTCCATGACTAAAACCAGTACCAGGAAACATGAGGCACAGTGGATTTGGCTGATTCAAGTCATTCAAGCTCGGAACGATGGGAATTAAGGCAGTGGAGTCGCAAATGCGAAGTAGCGCCTCCACTTATCACCAAATCAAACATACTAAGAAAACAATACAAAAAGAAAAATAAGCTGCAAAAAAAAGACTTAGCACTGGATTTATGTTGTGGCTTTAAAAACTGATTTTGTTTTGTTCCCTGCTAAAACAAAGTTTGTGGATTCATTTAAATTATTGTTAAAATATATATCTGTCATTTGTGTGTTTTAGCTTTCTTCCTGTATGGGAAGTTTGAAACATTAGTGCAGTGTTTTATGTTAAAATAAACCTTTGGGTTAGGTTGTCGTTTTTCTTGTGGTGGTCTTAAATTTTTTATTTCAAGTGGCATTATTAGTCTTAATTTAACTTTCCTTATGCTGTAGGAACCCTGACATGACAAATGCTCATTAACAACAAACATTTCCTGTTCTTCCCCTCTTAAAATAAGAGTCCTTGATGTGATGAGTGAAATATAATATTTTGTTAAGTTGCAACACCAAATGGGTTTTGGTAAAATAAGTCAATTTTCTTTCATCCAGGTAGTTTCCCATACATTTATCCGACTGTCGTTGGGGGAAGGGGGTTCTGATTTCTGTGGTTTTGTACCTCGAGCACTGAATTAGTACATTTCAAAGAATTTAAAATGGTCTAAAGAACCTATGCTGTAGGAACCCTGACATGACAAATGCTCATTAACAACAAACA
>JAGKQL010003796.1:0-17714 GCA_018398635.1 Cyprinodon brontotheroides | reverse complement strand
TCTTCACCGCTCAGAGGAGCCTGATCAGTGGGAGATTGCTCCCCCCCCAAATGTAGGACCAACGGAATGCTGAACTCCTTGTTCCCCAAGACTTCAAGCTGTACACCTCCTCACTTGGGAAAAGGAGCAGGTGATAGGAAGAGGGACAAGGGTCAGCACCTCCCCTCCTTAGACATTTTATGTGCATTCTCATGTGCAATATATTTTTTTCTCTCACTGTGCAATATCATATGCCAACTACTGTAGCCTGTGTATTTTCTTTAACCTATTTATAAGGTCAGTACATTGCTGCATTACAAGTGCGATCATCCAAGTCCACTACCGTGTAGTTTGTTTAATTTTTACTGATTCCTATGGTCAGTACATTTCTGCCGTGTAAAGGTAATAACCCAAGCCAGTTAATCTGTAGTTTTCCCTTAGCGCTCTACTATGCAGATATATCCAAGGGAAACATATTACTGGACATTACAACTTTTTTCTTTTATTTTTGTATGCTTTTTTGAACTATATACACCCTTTTTATATTGTCTGTCGTATTTTTTTTTTTTATCTTTAATGACATTTTGCTTTAACTCTTTGTACTCTATATAAGCTACTGGAACAATAATTTCCTTGAAGGAGTAATCCCAAGGGATAAATAAAGTTGAGTCTTAGTATAAGTCTGTCAAAAATTAAAATAATTTAAATAAATGTAAAATAATACTTTCAGTCATTAAATGTATTTGAAAATATAATTATTTAAAAATAAGTATATTACAATTTGTAATAATAAATATAGAGTAAAGTAATATGTAGTTTTAAGGGATTTCCAGTTTCTGCATAGTTATATTTGGATGAAATGTAAATTCACCTTCATGCCTAAATACGCCAAGCTGCACAGTTTTTCCTTTTTTTTTTTCCTATTCTGCGCAATCTCAGTAACAACTTAATAAAGTGGCCTACGAGTATACAGCACCACTAGTTGATCTAGGATAAAAAAAGATATTAAATTAGCATCTTTCAAACTTATTTCTTGGGATTAACTAGACATTTACTATTCAAGAGTTTAATTTAACCTGCAGGTAGAAATTAAACTTCCGTTTTAAATGATCCTACCAAAAACCGGATAAGAGAAAAAAATTTTACTGAAGAAAAGCTCTATTTAAAAATGCATGACCTCAAACAACACTATAAACCTTAGTTTGCGTCTCAGCAGGCAGTGTGTAACATGCAGGGTTTGGTTGTGCTGCTCTCTAGTGGACATGTGTGGGACTTTGACCTTTAGGTTTCTGAGACAGCTATTAAATAATAATGGAATTGACTTAATAATATAGGACTTACAGTTTAAGAAATATGTTTAATAAAACAGTAACAACATAAAAAAATACTTTATGTTATGATTAATTAAAAGAGAATAATCAACATATGTTTAACTTCTGAGATTAAAGTGTGTGCATGTGAGAGCTTTAGGACACTTTTATCAATAAAACTCTTTGTTCAAAATTCAATTTTCTTCTGTGTGCCTTCCCAACCAAATTATGATTATTATTTATTTTTTTTGGGGATTTATGATTTTGAAATAGTTTGATTTTGTTTCAGTTGTTTCTTTATTCCTCCCCATTTACTTATCTCATTGTTTATTATCACTTGAACTTTTTTTAAAATTTACATTTGACTTCAATTACCTCATCAGTTTTTTTCTAGCAGTGCACAAGATGTCTTCCCAGTTTTCTTAATTGGAGTACTGTTCCAAAACTGCTGGATTTTCTTTTACAGATATAAGATATGGTAGAGAAAAGATACATTTATTATCACAGTTTTTAAGAATAGATTTGACACATGTAATAAATTAAAGTATAGCATTCCGATGCTACTTTTGTTCTTTTTTCTTTTTTTTTTTTTTTATATAAGCCCCCCTTTCACTAAAATGTCCAAGGATTTAAAGAAGCACCAGGATTTAGATGAAGGATGTTAGGATTAATTTGAGTTTTAGGCAAACAGCTGATAGCAGACTTGATAATCAGAAGATGGAGAACAGGCTGGTTACAGGATGAACAGGGTAATGCCGGCAATGTTCCCTCTAACTGTTCATGTGTCTTGGTATACAAAGAAGCTCCCTAAGGTCACTAAGGACCTCTGCGAGCAACGTCAGATGTGCACACTGTGGCCACAGACCAATATTACATCTATTAAAAACCCAGGATCATAGCATGCTACATGGCTTATTAAAAGAATAAGAGATTACAGCAGCAATTTCCTTTAGTTGATTTTGAATATAAGTTAACAAAAATATTTTTGTTCATGGGATGTATAGATATTATATGTGAGAGTATTGCATTAGACGAAATGAGACAATACACCTTTCAGACAACTTTTATTCACACAAGGAGCCTCATACATGAACTGTGTTCATACAGACTGCTTCAATCATTAATAATCATAAAAAATGGAGGTGGGCATAGATAATTTTTTTAGTCTCGATTAATCTCACTGTATTCTTGGAATTAATCTAGATTAATCTAAAATGAAATGGCTCATTTGAATTCTGTCAAAGGCATTCATGATATGTGTGTTCTACCTTAATAATAAGTAAGAATATGTCTTTTAAGAGGTCTGTATCATATGAAACTCTCTAGAAATGAAATATGCTTAATAAATAACACAGAAGCTACATTTTTAAAAACCATTCCACTTTACCACCATTTACCCAAGCAATCATTAAGAAGCAAACATCATGTTGTGGTAATCATTTGTGGTGTGATAAAATTAAAAATTACATAACATAGACTACTTAAAGCAAACTTTCGCGGCTTTCTCTGCGGCATGCTGGTCATTTATTCTCATGATATTTTGCCGCGCAGGTAGTTTGCAAGATGGGTAAGCTGGGGAGAACAAGCTCAAGACCCTAACCTACGCAGCTGGTGGCAATCCACTTAGCAAGGAGATTATTTAGTTGTCACAGACTGACAAGACCAAACCAAAACACAGCAAAATGGCACTATATATATTTAATGCTCTGCACAAGTGCAGAGCATTAAATATATATAGTGATCAATGTGATCAATGTGATCTTTTTCCTTATTGAACCATGTTTTTTTTTCTTCCAGACTGTTTACATTCGATCACTGCTGCACTTTAAGAAATGGAAATGTCATTGGAGCTGTACAAAACGAGATTTCGTTTTATAAAAGTTGTCTAAGTCTAAGTTGACTGATAGAGCTATGCTGATGGGCTTGCCTCAGTTGCACTCAAATTTTGTAGTTTGACGAACATGACTCTTGCCCTGCGCTACATCAGTGCTATGTCCAGCATCTTCCGCATTGGCTAAGGGATGCTTTGCGTTTAGGTGGTACTTGAGACTAGAAGAACTCCTGCAGTAAACTAATTGCCCATTGCAAAAGTTGCAAATAGCTTTTGTCTTGTCAAGGTTTCCATTGGAAAGCTTCTTAAAAATACATTTTCCCTGAAGCAAACCCGGCAGCTTTATTGCTGCATCCATGTCAGCGTGTCATGTGCAATGTGGTTATTTCACAGTACGCCTACACAGGTTGGAAGACTCATTTTTTCTCACCTCCAGATATACATCTGTGCTAAAATATCAAGGTGAAAGTTATCATAGCTTACTTAGCATAGACCAAGCTCCCAAACCAAATTTTAGAATAGATTAAGGGCGATATTTTTTTAAACACTCATTAAGAGTCTGGCATTAACGCAACACGTTAAAGCCGATAACGGCCCACCACTAATAAAGATATTATAATATTTTGGGTGTCGTAAATATAAGGATGTTTAAAATTATAAAATATGAGAACTATTTAAAACACAAAATGGCAAAAACATTTTTTAACACAGAGTTGTGCTCTGGCTGCCCTCCCAAACAAACAAAAAAATGATTAAGATTTGTATTTCTGTATCAAGGATATTCCTTGTTTCTGTATGCACCAATCAGAGCAAGCCTTTCAGATTAAACTTTCATCCAAATGTAGCCAAAGGGAGGGAAATATTGTTTACATTCTTTTTATGAATGTTAACATACTGTTAGCATTCATAAAAAGATTAAAAGGCCAACAAAGTCACCTAGTGGAGGGACTAGGACCAATATAAAGAACGGGCTAGAATCCAGGGGTGAACAGTTAAAAAAAAAAAAAAAAACAGACTAACAAATACAAAATTTATTGCAATAACCCAAGTGAGTCCCAATGTAAGATCACATAAACAAAACAAAAACAAAAGCTAGGTCAGTTGGGCAGTGGTTAATGTGGAGGCAACTCCCCAGGTGCAAACATGAGGTATGAGGGGGCAAACCTAGTGGCACTATGGACAACATTGTTGCACGCGTGTAGGAGCTTGAGAAGATGTTCGGGTTACCTATCCTGTTTCTCAACCTCCAAAGTTCAGTGTATATTCAGCAGGTTTTGATTAATTTGTTCGACGTTGTCGTCACCTGAAGGATGATATGGGGTTGTGCATGCTTTTGGAGATGCCATACATATTACACAGCTCTTTAATAAGCCCTGATAAAAAGGTTGGCCCTGGTCTGAAAGAAAGTGGGAAGAACAACCAAAAAATTGTATGATGCTAGAACAAATTGCATGTACAGTGATTTTTGCAGTCTGATCATGCGTAGCAATAGCCCAGGAATCACACCTCAACATATCCATCATGACTAAAATGTACTGGTACATTTTATGGGGATGATGCAGTGAGAGAAAATCGAGAGCAACTACCTCAAGAGGCTAGGACACTTCTATAGGCTTTAATGGCCCTTTGGCTCTGTCCTATTCTTCTGGAGGCTATAAACTGTAAACCTTGTCTAGAAAAGTTGCACCTCTTATTCCCTCCTTGGCCAGAAGAAATGACGCCTCAGATAAGAGAGGGTCCATTCCATACCTGCAGCTCCATGGTACTTTCTCCATACATCCTGGTTGTTTGAAGCAGGAAACTCAAACTGAAAATAAAATTCACAAACACTAGTGTCAAAAACTACCTGGTATAGGCAAAGTTTCTTTCTGTGTTGAAGTAGCCGCTTGGAAGCTTCTGACACGTTGTCCCTCTCTGCCTTGGTTTGGAAGATGCCAACCTCCACATACCCCCGAATACACTGGATTCCTGGTTCACCTCTTGTAGACGCTTCCAATCTTTTCCAAGCTAAGTAACGTCCTCGGAGTCTGGTGTGGTTGTGATATAAAACACTGCAGCCATGTCAAATGTGGCTTCCCTCTTCATAGCAATTGCTGCTAAGAATCTGGACTTAACATCAAAGTTAAAGAAGGCCATTTGAGCTACCCACCTTTGCTCTACAGCAAAGGTAGCTCTACATCTCTTAGTTTAGCAGTTTGCAAGTGGGCCACTGGATTGTTCTGCCTCTCAACCACTGAGCCTGTCTGTTCCCATCTGATCTCAGTGGTGATAGTTTTTTTTTTTTAGCATACCTGAGTGTTTCTGATTACTTGATCCTGATCTGTTCTGCTTCTCGACCACTGAGCCTGTCTGAATGTTCCCGCCTGAATTCCATCTTTGGATTCCTGGATCTCGAGGCCGGCCTGTTAATGTTCTGATCAATTTGCCTGACCTGGCTTCGGACTGCTGGAACTCTGAGCCTGCCTGTTCCTGTTCTAAGCTGTTTGCCTGACCTGGCTTCAGATTCCTGGACGTCTGAGCATTCCTCTTCCTGTTCTAATCTGTTTGCCTGACCTGGCTTCGGACTCCTACATGTTCTCAGGGCTGCAGCATCTGGGACACTCTGGGCTGCGCCTGCCGCATCTTGTTGGCAGCCCACTGACTGGATCCTACCTCGTTCTCTGGCTATGGAATGCACTTGTAAACCACGTTAGTAACTCATGTTCATAATTTTCCTCCTTTAGATTTATGTGGTCTTTAACCTGTGTTTCCTCTCTCCAGAATTTCTTGCCTCTGATGTCCTAGCAGCTGTTATCACAGACCAGTTTATTTTTTATAAACACTTTTTGAGTAATCCCACTGTCGGTCTTGCCTTAATAGTGTGTCCTTCTGTTCGGAATCTTGACAAAAACCTAAAACTCCAATAATTTTTCTTAACAATAACAATGGGTGGAGCCCAGGTGCTGGAGCTCTAGGTTATCACACCTCTATGAAGCAGATCCAGTTACCACATCACATCACTTTATACATGAGGGGTGGCAGAGGCCTGAACCTCTCCCTAATCAGGGCTACATCACTGATCGTGTGCATGACTGGATCTGTTCTACCAAAATCCTTCTCATGTGTGGAAAATACTTCAGTTTACTTGTGCAGAAGACTGGTCAGCTTACCACCTTGTTCTGAGGTCAAATCCGCACCAGTTACCAGCGTTTGGACATCAAAGTTGTCCCTCTTACCACTGCCCTCAGTGACTTCTACCAGCCCACCCTCCACTTCCCCTTCACAGTTAATGGTCAGGTAAACATCATCTGCAGAGCGAACATCAGTGCTGTACACTATAATCTATCCATTTTTTGGTAGCGTCCTAAAGTTACAGGAACATTGTTTGAATTTCTGAGGCCGGGGGCTGGCAACCTGCGGCTACGGAGCTGCATGCGGCTCCTTAGCGTCCCCCTTGGGGCTCCCTGGAGCTTTTTCAAAAATGTATATAAAATGTTTTATTTTTTTTTTTTTTTTTTGTATATGGTGTGCAAAAGGTCAAACAAAAATTTATTATGTTTTCCAATGCTGTAAACATTTGTATAGTAAATAAATTTAAACAATAATTTGCATCAAAGAAATAGAGATCATTGGTCACAACTTGTTACCAGCGTGGCATGGTGCCAGGCAAACAAAGCTGTAGGTGTGTCTCGGACCATGGATGTCGAAGGGAAAAAAAGTGAGATAGCTAATGAGAAAAAGGGATTTAAAAGGGACCAAATCATTTTCTTTCATTATCAACACGGAAGGATTGCCTGCATTTTTGCTTTGTAATGAGAGGTTGTCAAAAAAAAAAAAAAAAAAACAATTTGGAAAGGCATTTCCAGGGAAGGCAAGCAAAATATACAGCCAACCACCAAGTTGGGAGTGAGAGAAAAAGTGTGATTGCAGAACTTCTGGATAAATTAGAGGAGCTTTAAGTGGATTGCATCTCCAAACTCCGTAACAGCTGCTAGTTTTGTTGCAAGAATGGAAAATCGTCCATAGATCAAACATGTAGCGCTCTGATGCAGCTGTGTGAACTGTGTTTGAAATCACACCAAGGAACGCTGGTGACAGAGGATGTGGGATTTCAGGGTTAGAGAGACTCAATCAACTTCTCCCAACAGAAACAAGTCCACCATAGAAAGATTCCATTATTGTGTTTCTATAATTTCATCAATGCAACAAAATTTGAACCGCGCGGTGAAGGGTGGTGAAGCGGCCCGGTGAGAGCGTTCACTGCTCCTCCCTCATCTCATGCTGCTACGTGACATTTGCTCCAGGATAAACATTTAATCACGAATGCATATTATATTTTTAAGCCCACATAGTCCTTTTGTCATAAAAACTGGACAGATGGACCCAGTATTCAAGGTGAGACAGTCAGTAGGAAAGTTCAAAACATTTGAAGCTAAGGCGGAAATTCAACTGAAGAAACTCTTGATTACTTCCATTCAATCTGAGGCTGATCCGGGCCCGACGCAGCTAACCCGCTTCAAGCCACTTCTACTCTTTTGATGCCCAATCATCTTCCAGCACCCTACTTAAAACCACTCCAAATCATCTTCTAGGCCTGCTCTTCAACAAGCGTAAGATCTATTGCTCCTATGCCGGACTTTTTGATTCTGCATTAAATTACCCATTCTCCACCCTTCTTCCAGCTCGGCGAAGAGTTCTTCGCTTCAGCTGCTCTCTCGTCTCCGCCTCTCCTCGCGACGGGCCCAGGGTTCTTGAAGCCGTCATGTAAACGCAGCAGAAAACGCCCTGTGCTCCAGCCGCTATAGCGCCCGGTCCCTCTCTCCGTTCCGACGCAAACCCAGGTCCTTCTTCAGATGTTCCCACCATGTCAGTTTCTCAATCCATAGCGGCTCCACCCTTCCACAATCCTCCCGCAGTTGACCAGTTTTCGGCTTCTCTATGCTCCACCCTGGACTCTCTAAATCGCTCCGTGCAGACTCTGTCTGCAAGTGTCCAAGCCTTGGGAAATCCCCACACTGCCACGTCATCACTGCCTTCAGCTTCGCAGCGGGATCCCCTCTCCCTCGTCCTCCTACATTCACACTCGCCTACGCCCGCCCTGAGCCAGCTCTAGGTAAGACGTATCTAACCATGTTTCTATTATAATTTTCTTTTTCTTTTTTTTCATTCTGCTCATTATGCTTCCCCCGCCCTTTCCATCCAGGCAGTTTATATATTTCTATGTATTCTAACGTTTCTCCTTGCCTGTTGCAATATTATATAAGGGAAATATATTAATTTAGTTTCACTCACCCTCCCCTCCTGTGAAGTTGAACATCAAGTCGCCTCAGCAGGTGACATTACAGCTGTTTCAAATCATCCGAGCGCGTTTTGCCCATCTATACCCTTTAAGTCTAGCATTCAATCTATTCCTCCTCCGTTCTCTTCTACACTTGCCCAGCCCACAGACTCTGGTAGAAACGTCCAGATATTCAATTCCAGACCCATCTGTAATAAGTTTAATGAAAGTACATGCACCTTTCCTAATTGCAGTTTCTCCACATTTGCAGCTTTGCTAGGATGCGCATCCCAAGTCCGTCTGTCCCCGTCGTGTTCTGTTCATGAGAAATCGTACCTTCAAACATTAATAGCCCGTCATCTTCTACGCCCATCATTATTTCTGAATTGGCAATTTATCTTACCCATCATCCGACCGCACTTTCGTCAACTTCATTCTTACCGGTCTGTCTCAGGTTTTCATTTCGGAGTCTCCCCCCTCACCCACGTCTCCCCTAATCTCCAATCTGCTTTAAAGAACCAGACGTCGTAGATCAGCTGCTTCACAAGTTGTGTCCAAGAGTTTCACGATTGGTCCTTTCAAAACATTCTCTGTCTGCTCCCTTTCGTGTGAGCCCCCTAGTGGTAGCTAACCGCTATATTCCGGGAAAATGAGGCTCATATTGGACTTATCTGCCCCTCATTCTGGCCGTCACTCCTCCATAAATAGCCTCTTCCCTCTTTCCTCCTTTTCTCTTCACTACGCTTCTGTAGACCACGCTATTTTCTCTCATTAAGACCACCGGCCAAGGGGCCTGGCTGGCCAAAGCAGACAAAATTATTTTCATTCACCCTTCTCAATGGCTCCTGTTCGGGGCTAAATGGAAGTCTCTGTTCTACTTTGCTGTCCGTCTCACCTTTTGCTGCAGGAGCAGTCATTGTCTGTTTGACAATCTCAGAAGCTCTGTGTTGGATTCTCCTTAATGTTACTCATTTGCCATGTGTTCTTCATCTCTGGATGGTTTCCTACGCATAGATCCTCCCTCCATTAGCCCAGTTCGTCACTCCTTAAACCAAAGTTCTTAACCACTTGGTGTTCCCCTGTCCGAAGAAAAACCATCGGCCCTGTTACAAATTGTGTTTCTAGGCATAGCTCTCGATTCAGTGGCCATGATGGCATCCCTGCCCGCAGACAAGCTGTCTCAGATTCATGAGATTTCTCAGTCTTATAGCTCTGCATCAATTATTTCCAAACGTCAGTTGCTTCTTTGCTTGGTCACCTTATTTTGCTGTGCGCATCATGGTCGTTCCTTCATTTCCCGACTGCTTGACCTAGCTAACTCTGTTCCCTCTCTCTTAGATTAGGTTTCTCTGGACGAAGGTTGCCGTTCCGATCCTTCCTTCTGGGCTAGACTTCTTGTAAATGGAACGGCAAATCATTTTCCAATGACATCATTCAAACGCCGACACGCTCCAATTTTTCACGGATGCTGCCCCATCCGTAGGTTTTGGGGGGTTTCTTTCAGGACAGGTGTTTGCTGGTTTATGGCCTCCCTCTTTTACTAGTTCTCAGTCATTTGCGCTATGCGAGGTTTACCTTTAGCCGTAGCTTGCCGTCTGTGGGGCCCGCTTTGGAGGAGAATGCGCATATCCGCTTCTGCGACAACATGGCAGTCGTTGACGCCATCTCTAAGGTCGCTCCTCCTCTCAATCTCTCATGCCATTCATTAGAGGCATAACTTGGCAAGCAGTCTCTTACAACTCCATCATCTCTGCTCGACACGTTCCTGGTCTTTCTAACCATGCTGCTGATGCTCTTTCTCGTTTTAAATTTCAGACCTTCCACATCTTCGTCCTTCTGCCGATCTCCTTCCGACCCCGTTCCTCCGCTAGAAGAACTCATCCTTAACTAACCCACTCTCTTCGTTCGTACTTACTTCCTCCAGTTTCTACATAAATCAGGTTTAGCTTCACTTCAACTAATAGTCGTTTCGATCCATTTGTCTCTTTCGGATCTTCGTTTCCACATCGATCTTACAAATATCTTGAATCATTCTAAAGGAAAGGCCCTTGTTTTATTTCTATCTTATGTACAGATGGCCCCTTTGCCCGTTTATCACCATGTTTAATCTGTTCAAAGCGCCAAAAGTTTTTCCCTCATTTCAAGCCACTTCGTCACGCGCAAGGGTTCTCCCGCGTCACCATGCTGGTTCCAAGACCATCTCAGAATACTATTAGAATCTGTGGCTTTTCATCCAGTCATTATTCCAGCCACTCATTTAGGATAGGGGCAGCCACAAAACAGCTGCTCGTGGTGTCTCTGTGGCTTCTCTCCAGCAGTTGGGCCAATAGACTTTTTCAGCCTATAAATCCTATATCCGCCCTGAACACTCTTCAATCTTAGCAGCTCAACGCTCTCTCTGTCTGTAAGGTAAGCTAACTTCGAATACTGGTGGTGGTTTAAAATATATTCTCATCTTTGCTAAATCATTGCTCCCTGCCACACACCCTGCTATGTTCCCTGTGTGTTCCCTGCCTCATTCCCTGCCTTGCATTCTGCCATCCTCCCTGGGTGTTTCCTGCTATGCTTCCCGCTATGCTCCCCGTGAGTCATGTTCCCTGCCATGCTCCTTGCCATGCCCCTCCCCGCGGTGTGATCCCTGCCACTTTACCTGCCTGCCATGCTCCTGTGTGTGTTCCTGCCATGCTCCTGTGTTCCTGCCATGCTCCCTGTGTGTTCCCTGCCATGCTTCCTGTGTGCTCCCTGCCATGCTCCCTGTGTGCTCCCCTGCCATGCTCCTGTGGTCCCCTGCTATGTCCCTGCCATCCACAGCCTTGTTTCCTGCCATGCCACCTACATGTTCCCTTCCATGCTCTCTACATGCTCTGCACATATCCCTGGCCTTGTCCCCTGTGTGTGTTTCCTGGCATGTTCTAAGCCACATCCCCGTCGTTTCCTGCCTTGCTTTCTGCTATGCTCCCTGCCAATGTTTTCTATGTTTCCTGCAATGCACCTGCAATGTTCCTATGCATTCTGCAAAGCACCCTTTATTTTCTCTCTACCATTTCATTTTGCTCTACCATCCTCATTGCTATGATCCCTGTCATGATTATATTTATCACGTATCAGCTGTGCATAATGAAGTCCTTTCTCGTACTATCCTTCTCTCTCCCGCTTTCATGTGATACAATATGCTGGTGGCCTGAACCTCAGCAATTTTTTTTGGAATATCCTGGTTCTGCATACATCAGTTTATCTGCACAAAGTATAAATCAGCTTTATGTTTTTCCTGCAGAGGCCTGGAGTGCTAAAGTTCAAAACTATTGTATCAAATAAACTCTTCTAATTGCATCTTTTCTCTCTGTGAGTTTTTCTGTGATTGAATTGATATCGCTTATAAATGACCCTGTAAATACTGGTATTGATCAACTTAAAATCCTTGTATCACCCACCTCTCATCGATATATTAGGTGGTTTCTGAAAGTTGCAATGTTTTTAAATTACTCTAAAAAAATATACAGATATTTTAATTTGAAAAGTTGATAGAAAAAGTTAAACTGTACCTCAGTACAGCATGTACTTTTGAATAATTCAGTGAAAAGTGAATGTTGTTACCTTTTACTGTTTGAGAAACATTTAATTGTAGTTGAGTTAAGTCCAGTAAAGTACTATAATTATGTGATACAGTATCATTTTTTACAGTCATGAAATAGTATGAAGTATCACATTACATTGACTGATATAAATTCTGACTTTGTATCTAATAATTATGGCTTTACATTTCATAGGTAGGCATAAGCTCAGTCTACATGGCATTGGTAATTCAAGCAAGGAACGTGCAAATTTTAAAATTCATATCTGAAATAATAACACGCCAAAAAGATAATAAGGATGCTTTAGAACAAGTGTAAAACAAAAAAAGGAAAAGGATACAACATGTTCAATATGCCCGGCCTGCACACATATTGCACATACAGTATAACAGACAGATTGAGCTTTGTAAACTTTATGAACAAAACTGAAGAGCCAAAAAATATGTCCCCCATTGGTCTTTTTGTGACAGATATTTGTTGTAAAATTTGTCAAAGCGCTGCCCGCTAATTAAAAAATAGAAATTTTGAGCTAGATACTGTATTCATTAACAAGGAACAATTCAGCTTAATGTCTTTGTATATATGAACTAAACCTGTATGAGCTAGATTTTAATCAATAAATGTTTGACACAATAATCATAGAAGGTAGCAAAGTTCCTTTTTGTAATTCATGTGTCCTGTATATACCTCTTCGTGATTCCGTGGTTCCAGGGTTGTATGCTCCTGAATTTTTGACATTGTAAAAAGGAACCTTTAGGAAAGGGGTTTAAAAACTTTGATGACCCTAAAATATTGTTCTGGGCTACTTGGTATTTATGGATCAGTGCTTCAAATCTCTTTGAATATCTGCTTATGTCTTCTTGGATCTCTAGTTGGCTGCTCACACTGAGCCTGGTTTCTCCGGAAGTTTCTTCCTGTTAAAAGGGAGGTATTCCTCTCCTCAAGCTGCATGCATTGCTGCAGAGTCATTGAGAAAATGCTAATATCTATAATTGATGCAATCAGCTGATATGTATATGATTCTATTCACGCTGCCGTTTGTAAACTGCCTTGAGGGGTGACTAGTTTTAAATTGGTGCAATATAAATAATCGAATTGAATTTACATTGAGCCAGTCTGAACTTCTCATGAACCTTGATAGACAAAAAAATCCTTTTCTCCTGTTCCATCTCAGAAGCATATGCTTCATGCAGATTATCCAATTATGACCGCCTTTCTTGTGACTTGACGCCAACACCAGGTTACTTACATTCACAATAATGTAGGCTGCTGGAAAGCCGCTACAGTAGCACATGCTCGCACAATTTGTTGCATGCACATCATGTGGGTTGCTATCTGAACAGCTTTTGTCCTGATCATCACAAGAATTCATGCTTCAAGGCTTTAGATTAAACTATCATACATTTTTCTCACATGTTTTATGAGCCTTCCCCAAGATAACGTCTTGTGCTGAAAGTTTGCATCTATTTATTACTTTGTCTTAAGATAGATGGTAAGAAGTATTTTATTTAAGACAAATGACACCAAAAATATATAATGGGTACAGTTCTGAGATAAAAGTTAGCACTTCAAAAGTGTTGTAAAGTAAGCTAAAAAGACCAACAGTACAAAGAATCAATTCAGTCCATTCAGTACCATGAAAATCCTCTCTTCACACAACTTTTGTGTGGGGTTGTAAACATTTTTGTGAACAATTTAAATTTTGCCTTTTTGTCCCCCGCGTCCTTGCTGGGTCCTTGAAAACAAATGAAGCCATATTGTAAAGTCAGGGCATTAGTGTAAATCATTGTTACAAAACCCCAGCTACGGGTGGTCTTTTGTGTCAATGAAATAAAAACCTGCAGACATAAATAGAATCTAACACATTCATTCTTCACAAACATAGGCCTGAGAGATTTGTCTTCATGACGAGCTGAAATTACAAAGCAAGCAGTCTGAAGGGTCTCTGCTGCTTTTTAGTTTGCTCTACAGTCATTCCAACCTTAGCAGTGAATGATAAAATTTCTGCTCAACACATTTAATCTGGGAGCTTCTGATATTTGTAAATTCTGACCAAGAGAGTAGAGCGCCCTTGTGGACATTAAATATTATAAGTCTGAAGCCATGTGTTAATTTAACTTTTCAAGGCTCTATAATCACAACCTCAATAAAAAATAACATAAAGACTAACTGAATACAGAATGACTAAAAGAACATACTGAAAAACATCTAAGGAATACAATAAAGTTTATCTTAATCACTCACTAAATTTACAGTTTAGTTATTCTCAAAGTTTTGCAACGTGAGAGTGAATAATAAAGTCAAATTCAAAGCACCTATGTCTTACTTTAAAAACACCAGCGAGAAAAGTACAATGGGATTAATTAAGAGTTCCCTATGAATTACAGTTACTGAACCTCAATTACTACAACCTGCGGGATTATTTACACAAGCATGTGCAGTACATGCTTCTCACTTGTGCACGTCTGGATCACGGGTCCCAGAGTTAATTACCTTTCTTTGGGTTAGAACAGTTTAGAAAAAAAATTTAAATAGAATCTATTTGGTCACTTTCTTAGAGCATATTTGTTTTAAATCATGGTACACATAGACGCACATACATACATTTTGCTACAAAGCAACACCAATGTCTACTCTGCCTAAAGATATGTGAGGGGCAACAAATCAATGTAGTGATGTCCCAGGAATAACTGCTCTGAGATACAATTCATGGAAATGAGTTGATTTATGAGGACATGGATGTCCCCATGATTATTTGTGATTCTAAAGCTTTTCTCTGTGCTGATGCATGGAATGAGCATGCAATCGCAGTATGGTAGTCATTGTAGAGCAAGTTTATTTATGTATCACATGTCAAGTGATAAGCTAATTCAAAGTGCTGTAAACAAATAGAAAATAAGAAAACAAAACAAATGCACAGAGAAAATTGTATTGAAGTGGCATAATAAATGCCATTGGGAAAGACAAAAGTTGGACCTTAAACTCTAACTACAATAATAATGTTTCAGGAAAAAGAAAATCTTAAAAACTTAGATATTAATCTGAACGTATTCCAAGTTATTTAGAAGTTATTTAGAAGTAGATACATTGCTGCACTGCTACAACTTTTAAATATTAGTTTGTATACATTAAAGGAAACCAAATTTATATACATATTGCCTAACATTAACGATGCTCTAAGACCATAAATCAACATGGTTCATTCATTATTAACAAAAAAAAAAACTCACTGCTTTAGAAACAAAATAAATACAATAAAAATATTTAATGAACTATTTCTAAATCTTCAACTCTTTCGTAACCCTGGCAATGAGAGTCATGATGGAGTCAGCGACGGTTCCACCAGGTGAACTAAGCACTTTTAATTTAGTGTGGCTTGCCAGACTACCATTAATCTGAGGCTTCTTCCCACCACCACAACACAAGTTTGCGTATGCGAAATATAAAATGACTCTGTAGTCACTTTGGTGCATCAGAGATGGGCAGAAGCTAGTGCAGGAAACTGGGGACTTTGTGAAATGGGTATTCAGTAAGAATCATCTGATCCTGAATATTGAGCAAAAAAGAGATTAGTGCTTAGATTTCAATAGAAGCAGGAACAAGTTGAATCCTATATTAAGATAATTGGAGAAGTGGAGGTGGTGGAGGTGCAAATAACTGGTGAGTTAACCTGGACAAAAAAAATTTAACTGGAGTCACAGTTGTGACACTTTGTCTACAAGAAGGGACAAAGCAGATTGCACTTCTTAAGGAATCTTAGGTCCTTCAGTGTTTTACCAAGATGCTGCATATCTAACATAAGTCTGTTTGAGCTCTCTTCCCTCATCATCTGAGGTAACAGCATCATAGCAAATGACTGAAAGAAGCTCAACAAGCCAATTAAGACAAGCTCTATTCTAAGAAATTCCTAGAACCTCTGGAGATGAACATTAATGACAACAGTGAGCATCACTCTTCAGAAGACTGTTAACAACAGTGTCTTCAGTAAAGGGCGTCTCCCAGATATGGTGCAAGACAGACCACTACAGATCCTTCCTGCTTACACCTATCAACACCTACAACAACCTCATTAAAAAGATGATGCATTACTGCAACATTTAATTTTGCTTTTGGGATTAATAGAGTTTTATTTATTTGAAATTGAAAATAGATCATGACTTATGGTCACTTTTGAAGACCAACCTTGGGTTCTCTAGTGAATGTATTGCAGATATTCGCTTCTTTAAACCTGCATATGAGTAGCAGAGTCTGACAAATTAACGTGACAAATAGTCTTATATCCTTGCTAGATTCATGCGTCACACATCAGCAGACACATGACTGAAAATCAACGTAACTAAGCTTTCATTTGCTCAATGAGCACAAAGCGAAACATTTCAGAGCGGGAGAACAGATTACAAAAATACCAGAGCTGCACTCTTTTTTGAAACGACCATGTTATTCTGGTGACGTGTGGTTGATCCTCTATGCGATCTTTTCACCTCTGTAGTCAGTCATTGGTTAAGGGCCAGCAGAAGAAGCCAAGACTCTGTCTTAATACCTCTGTTACTTCACAATGCATCTACTACAGAAGAAAAGATAGAGCTTGATTGCATCCTGCATTTGGGGTAAGTAATCAATAAGTCATTTTAATTTTCTTTAAATGTTCCTACAGTGATTTGTGATTGTAAAGTTTAAGTCCAGTTGACATCATTACATTTTTATATATCTGGATATTTATCTTTTAAAAATGTATGTTTTATGCAATAAACACAGCTGAAATAAGTCTAGAGGAGAGCAAAGTCTAAATGTAAGCCACGGTGGAATGCAGTGACTAAAGTAAGCATGAGTTACACTAAGCACGAGAGTACTCTATGAAATTGATTTTAATGGTTTTTAAACATATTGGTAGGGATGTCAGATTGAAGGCAGCTTTGTCATCTCAGTTAAAATACCAAAATATTAAATCAAAAACACACAAAACACATGCTGGACATGAAGGGAAATGAGTGGGATTACTATCATAATGATGACTTAAATTTGCTTAGACACTTATGGAAACATTTTTACGATCACTGATTTTTGTGCAAACTCTATAGGGTGTAATACTTACAGTACGACCAGAGTTAAAATCAGTCATTTCATAGTCTCTGGAGTGACCCAAATCCCAGCATGAGTAAGGGAAAGGGACACAAGAGGCTCCATAGGATGTGCAGGTGTTCACAGCGGAGTCAGAGGGTGATATTTTTGCTCTCTGAGGACTTCAAGAGGCTGGGAACCTAAAAAAAAAAACTAGAATGCAGATGTGTGAGCACGTTGGGCAGTCAACCTTATATCTACGTCAACCTATTTTTATGAAACCTAATTGTCAAAGTGAGGCGTAACATTGAACCTCAATGCTTGTATGGTCTCCTTGGATTCCTCTGTTTTAAAACAGGATTGCAAACAAGAAAATAACCCAGTTATTCTAAATTGTGTATAACTATTTTTTCAGTTACTCTGTTTTAAAATTAAAGAGAGAAAAAGATATTTCTTTTTTTAATCAAATTAGGAAAGGGAAAACTCCCAAAAACTGTATTTAAATGGTTGAATTAAAGATATGCGAAATATCAGAATTAGAATGCCTTTATTATCATTATACATTATTATACAATGATAATTGCAAAGACCAAGTAATATAATATGAAAAACAATATGAATTATATACAATGTACAATTTAAACATGCAGAAATTGTATCGATAGATAGATAGATAGATAGATAGATAGATAGATAGATAGATAGAT
>JAGKQL010003795.1:0-18012 GCA_018398635.1 Cyprinodon brontotheroides | reverse complement strand
ATCTATCTATCTATCTATCTATCTATCTATCTATCTATCTATCTATCGATACAATTTCTGCATGTTTAAATTGTACATTGTATATAATTCATATTGTTTTTCATATTATATTACTTGGTCTTTGCAATTATCATTGTATAATAATGTATAATGATAATAAAGGCATTCTAATTCTGATATTTCGCATATCTTTAATTCAACCATTTAAATACAGTTTTTGGGAGTTTTCCCTTTCCTAATTTGATTAAAAAAAGAAATATCTTTTTCTCTCTTTAATTTTAAAACAGAGTAACTGAAAAAATAGTTATACACAATTTAGAATAACTGGGTTATTTTCTTGTTTGCAATCCTGTTTTAAAACAGAGGAATCCAAGGAGACCATACAAGCATTGAGGTTCAATGTTACGCCTCACTTTGACAATTAGGTTTCATAAAAATAGGTTGACGTAGATATAAGGTTGACTGCCCAACGTGCTCACACATCTGCATTCTAGTTTTTTTTTTTAGGTTCCCAGCCTCTTGAAGTCCTCAGAGAGCAAAAATATCACCCTCTGACTCCGCTGTGAACACCTGCACATCCTATGGAGCCTCTTGTGTCCCTTTCCCTTACTCATGCTGGGATTTGGGTCACTCCAGAGACTATGAAATGACTGATTTTAACTCTGGTCGTACTGTAAGTATTACACCCTATAGAGTTTGCACAAAAATCAGTGATCGTAAAAATGTTTCCATAAGTGTCTAAGCAAATTTAAGTCATCATTATGATAGTAATCCCACTCATTTCCCTTCATGTCCAGCATGTGTTTTGTGTGTTTTTGATTTAATATTTTGGTATTTTAACTGAGATGACAAAGCTGCCTTCAATCTGACATCCCTACCAATATGTTTAAAAACCATTAAAATCAATTTCATAGAGTACTTTAGAGCTTAGTAACCCTATTTTTGCTTTAGTCACCGTATTCCACCCAAAGGGCCATATTTAGACTTGTTCTCCTCAGGACGGAGTTTCAGCCGTTTATTGAATAAAACATGTATATTTTTAAAAAAATATGTAAATGTTCAGATATATAAAATGCATGACGCCAACTCTGATCTCCAAACCTACAATCACAACTCATCAGGGAAATTATTTTAAAGAAAATTTAAAACACTCTGCCGATTTACTTTATCATCTCTAAATACAGGGATAATCCATTTATTTTCTTGGTAGTAAGATGTATTGCGGGTAAACAGGTAAAGACAGAGTGTTTCTTCTATTATTCTTAACCAATGGACGACACAGAAAAGTGATCGCGATGGAGATCAGCCACATCGCCACCAGAACATGAAGTTCTCGCCCAAAGAGTGTGGTGCCTGAGGGTTTTTGTAATCTGTTCTCCCGCTCTGAAATGTTTCCCGCTGTGCTCGTGAGCAAATGAAAGCTTAGTTACGTTGATTTTCAGGTCATGTGTCTGCTGATGATGTGACGGCTGAATCTAGCAAGGATATAAGACTATTTTGTCGGCATTAATTTGTCAGACTCCCGGGCAATACTACATATGCAGGTTTAAAGAAGGAATATCTGCAAAAATACATTCAATTAGAGAACCCAAGGTTGGTCTTCAAAAGTGCACTGATAAGTCATGATCTATTTCAATTTCAATAAATAAAACTCTATTAATCCCAAAAGCAAAATTAAATGTTGCAGTAATGCATCATCTTTTTTTAATGAGTTGTTGTAGGGTGTTGATAGGTGTAAGCAGGAAGCGATCTGTAGTGGTCTGTCTTGCACCATATCCGGAGACTGTCTTCTACCAGTTGACACCGTTGTTAAATTTCATCTCGAAGAGGATGCTCACTGTTGTCATTAATGTTCATCTCCAGAGGTTCTAGGGAATTTCTTAGAATAGAGCTTGTCTTAATTGGCTTGTTGAGCTTCTTTCAGTCATTTGCTATGATGCTGTTACCTCAACAGATGATGAGGGAAGAGAGCTCCACAACAGACTTATGTTAGATATGTAGCATCTTGGCTAAAACACTGAAGGACCTAAGATTCCTTAAGAAGTACAATCTGCTTTGTCCCTTCTTGTAGACAGTGTCACAACTGTGACTCCAGTTAAATTTTTTGTCCAGGTTAACACCAAGTTATTTATAATCCTCCACCACCTCCACTTCTTCTCCAATTATCTTAATAGGATTCAACTTGTTCCTGTTTCTATTGAAATCTACAATAATCTCTTTTTTTTTTTTTTGCTCACATTCAGGATCAGATGATTCTTACCACACCATTTCACAAAGTCCCCAGCTTCCTGTACTCAGCTTCTTGCCCATCTCTGATGCACCCAGTGACTACAGAGTCATTTGAGTATTTCAGCAGATGACAAAACTTTGTGTTGTGGTGGTGGGAAGAAGCCTCAGATTAATGGTAGTCTGGCAAGCCACACTAAATTAAAAAGTGCTTAGTTCAATCTGGTAAACTGTCGTTGACTCCATCATGACTCTCATTGCCAGGGTTACTTGTTAAGTACAAGAGTTGAAGATTTAGAAATAGTTCATTAAATATTTTTATTGTATTTATTTTGTTTCTAAAGCAGTGAGTTTTTTTTTTGTTAATAATGAATGAACCATGTTGATTTATGGTCTTAGAGCATCGTTAATGTTAGGCAATATGTATATAAATTTGGTTTCCTTTAATGTATACAAACTAATATTTAAAAGCTGTAGCAAAAAGTGCAGCAATGTATTCATTTCTAAATAACTTCTAAATAACTTGGAATACGTTCAGATTAATATCTAAGTTTTTAAGATTTTCTTTTTCCTGAAACATTATTATTGTAGTTAGAGTTTAAGGTCCAACTTTTGTCTTTCCCAATGGCATTTATTATGCCACTTCAATACAATTTTCTCTGTGCATTTGTTTTGTTTTCTTATTTTCTATTTGTTTACAGCACTTTGAATTAGCTTATCACTTGACATGTGATACATAAATAAACTTGCTCTACAATGACTACCATACTGCGATTGCATGCTCATTCCATGCATCAGCACAGAGAAAAGCTTTAGAATCACAAATAATCATGGGGACATCCATGTCCTCATAAATCAACTCATTTCCATGAATTGTATCTCAGAGCAGTTATTCCTGGGACATCACTACATTGATTTGTTGCCCCTCACATATCTTTAGGCAGAGTAGACATTGGTGTTGCTTTGTAGCAAAATGTATGTATGTGCGTCTATGTGTACCATGATTTAAAACAAATATGCTCTAAGAAAGTGACCAAATAGATTCTATTTAAATTTTTTTTCTAAACTGTTCTAACCCAAAGAAAGGTAATTAACTCTGGGACCCGTGATCCAGACGTGCACAAGTGAGAAGCATGTACTGCACATGCTTGTGTAAATAATCCCGCAGGTTGTAGTAATTGAGGTTCAGTAACTGTAATTCATAGGGAACTCTTAATTAATCCCATTGTACTTTTCTCGCTGGTGTTTTTAAAGTAAGACATAGGTGCTTTGAATTTGACTTTATTATTCACTCTCACGTTGCAAAACTTTGAGAATAACTAAACTGTAAATTTAGTGAGTGATTAAGATAAACTTTATTGTATTCCTTAGATGTTTTTCAGTATGTTCTTTTAGTCATTCTGTATTCAGTTAGTCTTTATGTTATTTTTTTATTGAGGTTGTGATTATAGACGCAGAAAAGTTAAATTAACACATGGCTTCAGACTTATAATATTTAATGTCCACAAGACTCTACTCTCTTGGTCAGAATTTACAAATATCAGAAGCTCCCAGATTAAATGTGTTGAGCAGAATTTTATCATTCACTGCTAAGGTTGGAATGACTGTAGAGCAAACTAAAAAGCAGCAGAGACCCTTCAGACTGCTTGCTTTGTAATTTCAGCTCGTCATGAAGACAAATCTCTCAGATATGTTTGTGAAGAATGAATGTGTTAGATTCTATTTATGTCTGCAGGTTTTTATTTCATTGACACAAAGACCACCCGTAGCTGGGGTTTGTAACAATGATTTTACACTAATGCCTGACTTTACAATGGCTTCATTTGTTTTCAGAGACCCAGCAAGGAGAAGCGGGGGACATAAAAGGCAAAATTTAAATTGTTCACAAAAATGTTTACAACCCACACAAAAGTTGTGTGAAGGGATTTTAAACGGTACTGAATGGACTGAATTGATTCTTTGTACTGTTGGTCTTTTAGCTTACTTTACAACACTTTGAAGTGCTAACTTTTATCTCAGAACTGTACCCATTATATATTTTTGGTGTCATTGTCTTAAATAAAAAATACTTCTTACCATCTATCTTAAGACAAAGTAATAAATAGATGCAAACTTTCAGCACAAGACCGTTATCTTAGGGAAAGGCTCATAAAACATGTGAGAAAAATGTATGATAGTTTAATCTAAAGCCTTGAAGCATGAATTCTTGTGATGATCAGGACAAAAGCTGTTCAGATAGCAACCCATGATGTGCATGCAACAAGTGACGAGCATGTGCTACTGTAACGGCTTCCAGCAGCCTACATTATTGTGAATGTAAGTAACCTGGTGTTGGCGTCAAGTCACAAGAAGACGGTCATGGTGGATAATCTGCATGAAACGCATGCTTCTGAGAGATGTGGAACAGGAGAAAGGATTTTTTTTTTTGTCTATCAAGGTTCATGAGAAGTTCAGACTGGCTCAATGTAATTCAATTCCGATTATTTATATTGCACCAATTTAAAACTAGTCACCTCAAGGCAGTTTACAGAAACAGCGTAGTCGAATCATATACATATCCAGCTGATTGCATCAATTGCATAGATATTAGCATTTTCTCAATGACTCTGCAGCAATGCATGCAGCTTGAGGGGAGAGGAATACCTCCCTTTTAACAGGAAGAAACTTCCGGAGAAACCAGGCTCAGTGTGAGCAGCCAACTAGAAGTCCAAGAAGACATAAGCAGATATTCAAAAGGAATTTAGAAGCACTGATCCATAAATACTTAAAGTGGCCCAGAACAATATTTTAGGGTCATCAAAGTTTTTTTTTTAAACCCCTTTCCTAAAAGGTTCCTTTTTTACAATGTCAAAAATTCAGGAACGCACAACCCTGGAACACGGAATCACGAAGAGGTATATACAGGACACATGAATTACAAAAAGGAACTTTGCTACCTTCTATGATTATTGTGTCAAACATTTATTGATTAAAAAATCTAACAAATGCAAGTTTTAGTTCATATATACAAAGACATTAGCTGAATTGTTCCTTGTTAATGAATGCAGTATCTAGCTCAAAATTTCTATTTTTTAATTAGCCGGAAAGCGCTTTGACAAATTTTACAACAAATATCTGTCACAAAAAAGACCAATGGGGGACATATTTTTTTGGCTCTTCCAGTTTGTTCATAAAGTTTACAAAGCTCAATCTGTCTGTTATACTGTATGTGCAATATGTGCAGGCCGGGCATATTGAACATGTTGTCATTATCCTTTTCCTTCTTTTTGTTTACTTGTTCTAAAGCATCCTTATTATCTTTTTAGCGTGTTATTATTTCAGATATGAATTTTAAAAATTTGCACGTTCCTTGCTTGAATTACCAATGCCATGTAGACTGAGCTTGTATGCCTACCTATGAAATGTAAAGCCATAATTATTAGATACAAAGTCAGAAATTTATATCAGTCAATGTAATGTGATACTTCATATCTATTATCATGACTGTAAAAAATGATTACTGTATCACATAATTATAGTACTTTACTGGACTTAACTCAACTACAATTAAATGTTTCTCAAACAGTAAGAGTAACAGCATTCACTTTTTCACTGAATTATTCAAAAGTACATGCTAAAAGTACTGAGGTACAGTTTAACTTTTCTATCAACTTTTCAAATTAAAATATCTGTATATTTTTTAGAGTAATTTAAAAGAACATTGCAACTTTCAGAAACCACCTAATGTATCGATGAGAGGTGGGTGATACAAGGGATTTTAAGTTGATCCAATACCAAGTAATTACAGGGTCATTATCGCCGATATCAATTCAATCTGAAAAACTCACAGAGAGAGAAAGATGCAATTAGAAGAGTTTATTGATACAATAGTTTGAACTTTGGCGCTCAGGCCTCGGCAGGAAACATAAACGCTGATTTATACTTTAATGCAGATAAACTGATGTATGAGAATAAGGATATTCCCCCAAAAAATTGCCGCAGGTGTTCAGGCCTGAGCGCCAGTATACGCAGAAAGCGGAGGGAGAAGGATGAGTACAGAAGGACTTCATTATGCACAGCTGATACACGTGATAAATGAATAATCATGACAGGGATCATAGCAGTGAGCATGGTAGAGAGAAAATAAAGGAGTTTTGCAGAATGCTTAGCAGGGTGCATTGCAGAAGCATAGGAACATTGCAGGGAGCATTGCAGGAAGCATAGGAACATTGCAGGGAGCATAGCAGAAAGCAAGGCAGGAAACGACAGGGGATGTGGCGAGGAAGCATGGTTGGAAACACACAGGGAGCAAGGCCAGGGACCACAGGGAGCATAGCAGGGAGCATGGCAGGGAACACACAGGGAGCATGGCAGGGAACAAGGCTGTGGACCACAGGGAGCATGGCAGGGGAACACACAGAGAGCATGGCAGGGAACACACAGAGAGCATGACAGAGAACAAGGCCAGGGACCACAGGGAGCATGGCAGGGAACACACAGAGAGCATGGCAGGGAACACACAGAGTAGCATGACAGAGAACAAGGCCAGGGACCACAGGGGCATGGCAGGGAACACACAGGGAGCATAGCAGGGAACAAGGCCAGGGAGCATGGCAGGGAACAGGCCAGGGGCATGGCAAAGGTGAACAAGGCCAGGGACCACAGGGAGCATGGCAGGGAACAAGGCAGGAGACCACAGGGGCATAGCAGGGAACACACAGGGAGCATGGCAGGGAGCACACAGGAGCATGGAAGGGGAGCACACAGGGAGCATGGCAGGGGGAGCACACAGGGAGCATGGCAGGCAGGTAAAGTGGCAGGGATCACCACGGGGAGCATGGCAGGGCGCATGGCAGGGAACATGACTCACGGGGAGCATAGCGGGAAGCATGGCAGGAAACACCCAGGGAGCATGGCAGAATGCAAGGCAAGGGAATGAGGCAGGGAACACACAGGGAACATAGCAGGGTGCGTGGCAGGGAGCAATGATTTAGCAAAGATGAGAATATATTTTAAACCACCACCAGTATTCGAAGTTAGCTTACCTTACAGACAGAGAGAGCGTTGAGCTGCTAAGATTGAAGAGTGTTCAGGGCGGATATAGGATTTATAGGCTGAAAAAGTCTATCGGCCCAACTGCTGGAGAGAAGCCACAGAGACACCACGAGCAGCTGTTTTGTGGCTGCCCCTATCCTAAATGAGTGGCTGGAATAATGACTGGATGAAAAGCCACAGGATTCTAATAGTATTCTGAGATGGTCTGGAACCAGCATGGTGACGCGGGAGAACCCTTGCGCGTGACGAAGTGGCTTGAAATGAGGGAAAAACTTTTGCCGCTTTGAACAGATTAAACATGGTGATAAACGGGCAAAAGGGGCCATCTGTACGTAAGATAGAAATAAAACAAGGGCCTTTCCTTTAGAATGATTCAAGATATTTGTAAGATCGATGTGGAAACGAAGATCCGAAAGAGACAAATGCCGGGAAGGATCGAAACGACTATTAGTTGAAGTGAAGCTAAACCTGATTTATGTAGAAACTGGAGGAAGTAAGTACGAACGAAGAGAGTGGGTTAGTTAAGGATGAGTTCTTCTAGCGGAGGAACGGGGTCGGAAGGAGATCGGCAGAAGGACGAAGATGTGGAAGGTCTGAAATTTAAAACGAGAAAGAGCATCAGCAGCATGGTTAGAAAGACCAGGAACGTGTCGAGCAGAGATGATGGAGTTGTAAGAGACTGCTTGCCAAGTTATGCCTCTAATGAATGGCATGAGAGATTGAGAGGAGGAGCGACCTTAGAGATGGCGTCAACGACTGCCATGTTGTCGCAGAAGCGGATATGCGCATTCTCCTCCAAAGCGGGCCCCACAGACGGCAAGCTACGGCTAAAGGTAAACCTCGCATAGCGCAGAAATGACTGAGAACTAGTAAAAGAGGGAGGCCACGAACCAGCAAACACCTGTCCTGAAAGAAACCCCCCAAAACCTACGGATGGGGCAGCATCCGTGAAAAATTGGAGCGTGTCAGCGTTTGAATGATGTCATCGAAAATAATTTGCCCTTCCATTTACAAGAAGTCTAGCCCAGAAGGAAGGATCGGAACGGCAACCTTCGTCCAGAGAAACCTAATCTAAGAGAGAGGGAACAGAGTTAGCTAGGTCAAGCAGTCGGGAAATGAAGGAACGACCATGATGCGCACAGCAAAATAAGGTGACCAAGCAAAGAAGCAACTGACGTTTGGAAATAATTGATGCAGAGCTATAAGACTGAGAAATCTCACGAATCTGAGACAGCTTGTCTGCGGGCAGGGATGCCATCATGGCCACTGAAACGAGAGCTATGCCTAGAAACACAATTTGTAACAGGGCCGATGGTTTTTCTTCGGACAGGGGAACACCAAGTTGGTTAAGAGCTTTTAGTTTAAGGAGTGACGAACTGGGCTGATGGAGGGAGGATCTATGCGTAGGAAACCATCCTGAGATGAAGAACGCATGGCAAATGAGTAACATTAAGGAGAATCCAACACAGAGCTTCTGAGATTTGTCAAACAGACAAGGACTGCTCCTGCAGCCGAAGGTGAGACGGACAGCAAAGTAGAACAGAGACTTCCATTTAGCTCCGAACAGGTGCCATTGAGAAGGGTGAATGAAAATAATTTTGTCTGCTTTGGCCAGCCAGGCCCCTTGGCCGGTGGTCTTAATGAGAGAAAATAGCGTGGTCTACAGAAGCGTAGTGAAGAGAAAAGGAGGAAAGAGGCTATTTATGGAGGAGTGACGGCCAGAATGAGGGGCAGATAAGTCCAATATGAGCCTCATTTTCCCGGAATATAGCGGTTAGCTACCACTAGGGGGCTCACACGAAAGGGAGCAGACAGAGAATGTTTTGAAAGGACCAATCGTGAAACTCTTGGACACAACTTGTGAAGCAGCTGATCTACGACGTCTGGTTCTTTTGAAAGCAGATTGGAGATTAGGGGAGACGTGGGTGTGGGGGGTGGGGGGGGTGCAGACTCCGAAATGAAAACCTTGAGACAGACCGGTAAGAATGAAGTTGACGAAAGTGCGGTCGGATGATGGGTAAGATAAATTGCCAATTCAGAAATAATGATGGGCGTAGAAGATGACGGGCTATTAATGTTTGAAGGTACGATTTCTCATGAACAGAACACGACGGGGACAGACGGACTTGGGATGCGCATCCTAGCAAAGCTGCAAATGTGGAGAAACTGCAATTAGGAAAGGTGCATGTACTTTCATTAAACTTATTACAGATGGGTCTGGAATTGAATATCTGGACGTTTCTACCAGAGTCTGTGGGCTGGGCAAGTGTAGAAGAGAACGGAGGAGGAATAGATTGAATGCTAGACTTAAAGGGTATAGATGGGCAAAACGCGCTCGGATGATTTGAAACAGCTGTAATGTCACCTGCTGAGGCGACTTGATGTTCAACTTCACAGGAGGGGAGGGTGAGTGAAACTAAATTAATATATTTCCCTTATATAATATTGCAACAGGCAAGGAGAAACGTTAGAATACATAGAAATATATAAACTGCCTGGATGGAAAGGGCGGGGGAAGCATAATGAGCAGAATGAAAAAAAAAAGAAAAAGAAAATTATAATAGAAACATGGTTAGATACGTCTTACCTAGAGCTGGCTCAGGGCGGGCGTAGGCGAGTGTGAATGTAGGAGGAGGAGGGAGGGGATCCCGCTGCGAAGCTGAAGGCAGTGATGACGTGGCAGTGTGGGGATTTCCCAAGGCTTGAACACGTGCAGACAGAGTCTGAACGGAGCGATTTAGAGAGTCCAGGGTGGAGCATAGAGAAGCCGAAAACTGGTCAACTGCGGGAGGATTGTGGAAGGGTGGAGCCGCTATGGATTGAGAAACTGACATGGTGGGAACATCTGAAGAAGGACCTGGGTTTGCGTCGGAACGGAGAGAGGGACCGGGCGCTATGGCGGCTGGAGCTGGGACGTTCTCTGCTGCGTTTGCATGACCGCTTACGAACCCTGGAGCGGAGTGCGGAGGACGGAGATGAGAGAGCGGCTAGACGGGAACTCCTTCGAGCCGGAGGATTGGAGGTAAGTTGATTTGTCTGAATCAAAGTCCGACATAGGAGCGATGGATCTTGCGCTTGTTGAAGAGCAGGCCTAGAGATGATTTGGAGTGGCTTTAAGTAGAGTGCTGGAAGATGATTGGGCATCAAGGAAAGTGGCTTGAAGCGGGTTGGCTGCGTCGGAGGCGGATCAGCCTCAGATTGAATGGAAGTAATCAGAGTTTCTTCAGTTGAATTTCCGCCTTAGCTTCATTAAAATGTTTTGAACTTTCCTACTGACTGTCTCACCTTGAATACTGGGTCCATCTGTCCAGTTTTTATGACAAAAGGACTATGTGGGCTTAAAAATATAATATGCATTCGTGATTAAATGTTTATCCTGGAGCAAATGTCACGTAGCAGCATGAGATGAGGGAGGAGCAGTGAACGCTCTCACCGGGCCGCTTCACCACCCTTCACCGCGCGGTTCAAATTTTGTTGCATTGATGAAATTATAGAAACACAATAATGGAATCTTTCTATGGTGGACTTGTTTCTGTTGGGAGAAGTTGATTGAGTCTCTCTAACCCTGAAATCCCACATCCTCTGTCACCAGCGTTCCTTGGTGTGATTTCAAACACAGTTCACACAGCTGCATCAGAGCGCTACATGTTTGATCTATGGACGATTTTCCATTCTTGCAACAAAACTAGCAGCTGTTACGGAGTTTGGAGATGCAATCCACTTAAAGCTCCTCTAATTTATCCAGAAGTTCTGCAATCACACTTTTTCTCTCACTCCCAACTTGGTGGTTGGCTGTATATTTTGCTTGCCTTCCCTGGAAATGCCTTTCCAAATTGTTTTTTTTTTTTTTTTTTGACAACCTCTCATTACAAAGCAAAAATGCAGGCAATCCTTCCGTGTTGATAATGAAAGAAAATGATTTGGTCCCTTTTAAATCCCTTTTTCTCATTAGCTATCTCACTTTTTTTCCCTTCGACATCCATGGTCCGAGACACACCTACAGCTTTGTTTGCCTGGCACCATGCCACGCTGGTAACAAGTTGTGACCAATGATCTCTATTTCTTTGATGCAAATTATTGTTTAAATTTATTTACTATACAAATGTTTACAGCATTGGAAAACATAATAAATTTTTGTTTGACCTTTTGCACACCATATACAAAAAAAAAAAAAAAAATAAAACATTTTATATACATTTTTGAAAAGTTCGTGAGCCTCAGGGACGCTAAGGAGCCGCATGCAGCTCCGTAGCCGCAGGTTGCCAGCCCCCGGCCTCAGAAATTCAAACAATGTTCCTGTAACTTTAGGACGCTACCAAAAAATGGATAGATTATAGTGTACAGCACTGATGTTCGCTCTGCAGATGATGTTTACCTGACCATTAACTGTGAAGGGGAAGTGGAGGGTGGGCTGGTAGAAGTCACTGAGGGCAGTGGTAAGAGGGACAACTTTGATGTCCAAACGCTGGTAACTGGTGCGGATTTGACCTCAGAACAAGGTGGTAAGCTGACCAGTCTTCTGCACAAGTAAACTGAAGTATTTTCCACACATGAGAAGGATTTTGGTAGAACAGATCCAGTCATGCACACGATCAGTGATGTAGCCCTGATTAGGGAGAGGTTCAGGCCTCTGCCACCCCTCATGTATAAAGTGATGTGATGTGGTAACTGGATCTGCTTCATAGAGGTGTGATAACCTAGAGCTCCAGCACCTGGGCTCCACCCATTGTTATTGTTAAGAAAAATTATTGGAGTTTTAGGTTTTTGTCAAGATTCGAACAAGAAGGACACACTATTAAGGCAAGACCCGACAGTGGGATTACTCAAAAAGTGTTTTATAAAAACAGGTCTGTGATAACAGCTGCTAGGACATCAGAGGCAAGAAATTCTGGAGAGGAAAGCACAGGTTAAAGACCACATAAATCTAAAAAGGAGGAAAATTATGAACATGAAGGTTACTAGCGTGGTTTTTAAGTGCATTCCATAGCCAGAGAACGAGGTAGGATCCAGTCAGTGGGCTGCCAACAAGATGCGGCAGGCGCAGCCCAGTGTCCCAGATGCTGCAGCCCTGAGAACATGTAGGAGTCGAAGCCAGGTCAGGCAAACAGATTAGAACAGGAAGAGGAGATATCAGACGTCCAGGAATCTGAAGCCAGGTCAGGCAAACAGCTTAGAACAGGAACAGGCAGGCTCAGGTTCCAGCAGTCGAAGCCAGGTCAGGCAAATTGATCAGAACATTAACAGGCGGCCTCGAGATCAGGAATCCCAAAGATGGAATTCAGTAGGGAACATTCAGACAGGCTCAGTGGTGAAGCAGGAACAGATCGGGATCAGTAATCAGAAACACTCAGGTATGCTAAAAAAAAAAACTATCACCACTGAGATCAGATGGGAACAGACAGGCTCAGTGGTTTGAGAAGTTTAGAACAATTGGCCCACTTGCAAACTGCTAAGCTAAGAGAGATGTAAGAGCTACCTTTGCTTTTAGCCAGAGCAAAGGTGGGTAGCTCCCAAATGGCCTTCTTTTAACTTTGATGTTAAGTCCAGATTCTTAGCAGCAATTGCTATGAAGAGGGAAGCCACATTTGACATGGCTGCAGTGTTTTATATCACAACCACACCAGACTCCGAGGACGTTACTTAGCTTGGAAAAGATTGGAAGCGTCTACAAGAGGTGAACCAGGAATCCAGTGTATTCGGGGGTATGTGGAGGTTGGCATCTTCCAAACCAAGGCAGAGAGGGACAACGTGTCAGAAGCTTCCAAGCGGCTACTTCAACACAGAAAGAAACTTTGCCTATACCAGGTAGTTTTTGACACTAGTGTTTGTGAATTTTATTTTCAGTTTGAGTTTCCTGCTTCAAACAACCAGGATGTATGGAGAAAGTACCATGGAGCTGCAGGTATGGAATGGACCCTCTCTTATCTGAGGCGTCATTTCTTCTGGCCAAGGAGGGAATAAGAGGTGCAACTTTTCTAGACAAGGTTTACAGTTTATAGCCTCCAGAAGAATAGGACAGAGCCAAAGGGCCATTAAAGCCTATAGAAGTGTCCTAGCCTCTTGAGGTAGTTGCTCTCGATTTTCTCTCACTGCATCATCCCCATAAAATGTACCAGTACATTTTAGTCATGATGGATATGTTGAGGTGTGATTCCTGGGCTATTGCTACGCATGATCAGACTGCAAAAATCACTGTACATGCAATTTGTTCTAGCATCATACAATTTTTTGGTTGTTCTTCCCACTTTCTTTCAGACCAGGGCCAACCTTTTTATCAGGGCTTATTAAAGAGCTGTGTAATATGTATGGCATCTCCAAAAGCATGCACAACCCCATATCATCCTTCAGGTGACGACAACGTCGAACAAATTAATCAAAACCTGCTGAATATACACTGAACTTTGGAGGTTGAGAAACAGGATAGGTAACCCGAACATCTTCTCAAGCTCCTACACGCGTGCAACAATGTTGTCCATAGTGCCACTAGGTTTGCCCCCTCATACCTCATGTTTGCACCTGGGGAGTTGCCTCCACATTAACCACTGCCCAACTGACCTAGCTTTTGTTTTTGTTTTGTTTATGTGATCTTACATTGGGACTCACTTGGGTTATTGCAATAAATTTTGTATTTGTTAGTCTGTTTTTTTTTTTTTTTTTAACTGTTCACCCCTGGATTCTAGCCCGTTCTTTATATTGGTCCTAGTCCCTCCACTAGGTGACTTTGTTGGCCTTTTAATCTTTTTATGAATGCTAACAGTATGTTAACATTCATAAAAAGAATGTAAACAATATTTCCCTCCCTTTGGCTACATTTGGATGAAAGTTTAATCTGAAAGGCTTGCTCTGATTGGTGCATACAGAAACAAGGAATATCCTTGATACAGAAATACAAATCTTAATCATTTTTTTGTTTGTTTGGGAGGGCAGCCAGAGCACAACTCTGTGTTAAAAAATGTTTTTGCCATTTTGTGTTTTAAATAGTTCTCATATTTTATAATTTTAAACATCCTTATATTTACGACACCCAAAATATTATAATATCTTTATTAGTGGTGGGCCGTTATCGGCTTTAACGTGTTGCGTTAATGCCAGACTCTTAATGAGTGTTTAAAAAAATATCGCCCTTAATCTATTCTAAAATTTGGTTTGGGAGCTTGGTCTATGCTAAGTAAGCTATGATAACTTTCACCTTGATATTTTAGCACAGATGTATATCTGGAGGTGAGAAAAAATGAGTCTTCCAACCTGTGTAGGCGTACTGTGAAATAACCACATTGCACATGACACGCTGACATGGATGCAGCAATAAAGCTGCCGGGTTTGCTTCAGGGAAAATGTATTTTTAAGAAGCTTTCCAATGGAAACCTTGACAAGACAAAAGCTATTTGCAACTTTTGCAATGGGCAATTAGTTTACTGCAGGAGTTCTTCTAGTCTCAAGTACCACCTAAACGCAAAGCATCCCTTAGCCAATGCGGAAGATGCTGGACATAGCACTGATGTAGCGCAGGGCAAGAGTCATGTTCGTCAAACTACAAAATTTGAGTGCAACTGAGGCAAGCCCATCAGCATAGCTCTATCAGTCAACTTAGACTTAGACAACTTTTATAAAACGAAATCTCGTTTTGTACAGCTCCAATGACATTTCCATTTCTTAAAGTGCAGCAGTGATCGAATGTAAACAGTCTGGAAGAAAAAAAAACATGGTTCAATAAGGAAAAAGATCACATTGATCACATTGATCACTATATATATTTAATGCTCTGCACTTGTGCAGAGCATTAAATATATATAGTGCCATTTTGCTGTGTTTTGGTTTGGTCTTGTCAGTCTGTGACAACTAAATAATCTCCTTGCTAAGTGGATTGCCACCAGCTGCGTAGGTTAGGGTCTTGAGCTTGTTCTCCCCAGCTTACCCATCTTGCAAACTACCTGCGCGGCAAAATATCATGAGAATAAATGACCAGCATGCCGCAGAGAAAGCCGCGAAAGTTTGCTTTAAGTAGTCTATGTTATGTAATTTTTAATTTTATCACACCACAAATGATTACCACAACATGATGTTTGCTTCTTAATGATTGCTTGGGTAAATGGTGGTAAAGTGGAATGGTTTTTAAAAATGTAGCTTCTGTGTTATTTATTAAGCATATTTCATTTCTAGAGAGTTTCATATGATACAGACCTCTTAAAAGACATATTCTTACTTATTATTAAGGTAGAACACACATATCATGAATGCCTTTGACAGAATTCAAATGAGCCATTTCATTTTAGATTAATCTAGATTAATTCCAAGAATACAGTGAGATTAATCGAGACTAAAAAAATTATCTATGCCCACCTCCATTTTTTATGATTATTAATGATTGAAGCAGTCTGTATGAACACAGTTCATGTATGAGGCTCCTTGTGTGAATAAAAGTTGTCTGAAAGGTGTATTGTCTCATTTCGTCTAATGCAATACTCTCACATATAATATCTATACATCCCATGAACAAAAATATTTTTGTTAACTTATATTCAAAATCAACTAAAGGAAATTGCTGCTGTAATCTCTTATTCTTTTAATAAGCCATGTAGCATGCTATGATCCTGGGTTTTTAATAGATGTAATATTGGTCTGTGGCCACAGTGTGCACATCTGACGTTGCTCGCAGAGGTCCTTAGTGACCTTAGGGAGCTTCTTTGTATACCAAGACACATGAACAGTTAGAGGGAACATTGCCGGCATTACCCTGTTCATCCTGTAACCAGCCTGTTCTCCATCTTCTGATTATCAAGTCTGCTATCAGCTGTTTGCCTAAAACTCAAATTAATCCTAACATCCTTTCATATTAATCCTGGGGCTTTAAATCCTTGGACATTTTAGTGAAAGGGGGGCTTATATAAAAAAAAAAAAAAAGAACAGCATCGGAATGCTATACTTTAATTTATTACATGTGTCAAATCTATTCTTAAAAACTGTGATAATAAATGTATCTTTTCTCTACCATATCTTATATCTGTAAAAGAAAATCCAGCAGTTTTGGAACAGTACTCCAATTAAGAAAACTGGGAAGACATCTTGTGCACTGCTAGAAAAAAACTGATGAGGTAATTGAAGTCAAATGTAAATTTTAAAAAAAGTTCAAGTGATAATAAACAATGAGATAAGTAAATGGGGAGGAATAAAGAAACAACTGAAACAAAATCAAACTATTTTAAATATAAATCCAAAAAAAATAAATAATAATCATAATTTGGTTGGGAAGGCACACAGAAGAAAATTGAATTTTGAACAAAGAGTTTTATTGATAAAAGTGTCCTAAAGCTCTCACATGCACACACTTTAATCTCAGAAGTTAAACATATGTTGATTATTCTCTTTTAATTAATCATAACATAAAGTATTTTTTTATGTTGTTACTGTTTTATTAAACATATTTCTTAAACTGTAAGTCCTATATTATTAAGTCAATTCCATTATTATTTAATAGCTGTCTCAGAAACCTAAAGGTCAAAGTCCCACACATGTCCACTAGAGAGCAGCACAACCAAACCCTGCATGTTACACACTGCCTGCTGAGACGCAAACTAAGGTTTATAGTGTTGTTTGAGGTCATGCATTTTTAAATAGAGCTTTTCTTCAGTAAAATTTTTTTCTCTTATCCGGTTTTTGGTAGGATCATTTAAAACGGAAGTTTAATTTCTACCTGCAGGTTAAATTAAACTCTTGAATAGTAAATGTCTAGTTAATCCCAAGAAATAAGTTTGAAAGATGCTAATTTAATATCTTTTTTTATCCTAGATCAACTAGTGGTGCTGTATACTCGTAGGCCACTTTATTAAGTTGTTACTGAGATTGCGCAGAATAGGAAAAAAAAAAAGGAAAAACTGTGCAGCTTGGCGTATTTAGGCATGAAGGTGAATTTACATTTCATCCAAATATAACTATGCAGAAACTGGAAATCCCTTAAAACTACATATTACTTTACTCTATATTTATTATTACAAATTGTAATATACTTATTTTTAAATAATTATATTTTCAAATACATTTAATGACTGAAAGTATTATTTTACATTTATTTAAATTATTTTAATTTTTGACAGACTTATACTAAGACTCAACTTTATTTATCCCTTGGGATTACTCCTTCAAGGAAATTATTGTTCCAGTAGCTTATATAGAGTACAAAGAGTTAAAGCAAAATGTCATTAAAGATAAAAAAAAAAAATACGACAGACAATATAAAAAGGGTGTATATAGTTCAAAAAAGCATACAAAAATAAAAGAAAAAAGTTGTAATGTCCAGTAATATGTTTCCCTTGGATATATCTGCATAGTAGAGCGCTAAGGGAAAACTACAGATTAACTGGCTTGGGTTATTACCTTTACACGGCAGAAATGTACTGACCATAGGAATCAGTAAAAATTAAACAAACTACACGGTAGTGGACTTGGATGATCGCACTTGTAATGCAGCAATGTACTGACCTTATAAATAGGTTAAAGAAAATACACAGGCTACAGTAGTTGGCATATGATATTGCACAGTGAGAGAAAAAAATATATTGCACATGAGAATGCACATAAAATGTCTAAGGAGGGGAGGTGCTGACCCTTGTCCCTCTTCCTATCACCTGCTCCTTTTCCCAAGTGAGGAGGTGTACAGCTTGAAGTCTTGGGGAACAAGGAGTTCAGCATTCCGTTGGTCCTACATTTGGGGGGGGAGCAATCTCCCACTGATCAGGCTCCTCTGAGCGGTGAAGA